>SNQN01002384.1:0-37795 GCA_008642245.1 Bassia scoparia | reverse complement strand
ATAGTCGATCATACTCAATTCACCCCCCCTCTTGAGTATTTCAGAACCTTCAAAGTGGAAAATTTTGTTATCTAATATCAATGTAGCACGACTCCTAACAAGTGAGTTCCTTCTATCATGCTCACCATGCCAATATACAGTTAAAGAGACCAGTACCAAGCCAAAATTGAGATCAGTGACACACCAGGAACTAATCACACAAGAAGGAATAAATATGATGAATTCAAGGCTCAAATTCTTACAAGTTAAACTCTTCCTTGTTCTAAATGATAGCGATATGACTCAAAAACTCAAGTTTCAACAATACCATGGAATCAGAAAAAGAAATCAAGAGTACACAATGATCAGTCTCAAAAATCACAAGTGTCAAAAATTTCAACCATAGGGCATAGGGAAACATACTCAGTCAAGAATCCAAAGGGCAATAGGGGAGAATGAGACACACTACAACTAAGAAADCAATACAATTTTTTTGGTCACATTTAGATTTCCACACCTAGTGAGTGGTACAAACCATGCAACATTCCTAAGAAAACAATTAAAACACTCAAAGCTATACTAAAAAATAGAGTTGGAAAGATCTCACCAATTAACCCTCTAGTGCAAGCCATCCAAATAATCACACCATCCAAAGCGCAACTTGTAAAAGAACCTGCAAAAGGAAGATACAACCAACTCCAACCAAAACAACTACACTAGACTAATTAAACACTTTTTCTTCATTATTTTTGAAAAAAAACCATTGACAAATATACAAGAGAGCAAACCAACCCAACAATCAAGGCTTCCCCCAAGCTAAATCAAGCATTGTCCTCAGAGCTTAAGAGGGGAAAGTAAAATTCTTGGGTTGCCTCCCAAGTAGCGCCTTTGTGGTTGAATACAAGGCTTGTGATCCTCTTCCAAATAAATCCTATGCATGCAAAAGTCGGGACTAATACCCTTCAAATCATCAACAATATACCCAATGGCCTTTTTATGAGTTTTCAAAACATCCAACAGTTGGGAAAGTTGGGCATCATTGAGTGTAGTACTAACAATAATAGGATGGAGCTCTTGTTCATCAAGAAACACATACTTGAGATGGGAAGGGAGAGGTTTCAGTTCGGGTTTCTTTACCTCAACATTGCATATAGGTCGAACTAACCTCTGCACTCTTTTACTCTCACTATGGTTAAGCTCATCTTTGTAAAGAGCGTCCTCAATAGCATCAATTTCAGCCTGCCAAATGCTAGCATCACCTGTAGAAGATTCAAGACAAAGAACGACCTCCAAAGGATCTTTCATAAGAGTTTGGGGCAAGTTATCATTACAAATCACATTAACTACATCAATGTCATAACATTTTTCTTCAAGCATGGGACTTTTCAAAGCAGTATTCAAATTGAAAGTTACATTATCATCACCCACAGAAAGTGTAAGTCTACCATTTTTCACATCAATCACAGCTCCTACAGTATGGAGAAAAGGCCTACCTAAAATAATAGGTATTTGCTTGTCTTCCTCCATATCAAGAACGATAAAATCAACAAGGATATAAAACTTACCTACCCTAATAGGAACATCCTCTAAAACACCCAAAGGGTATTTGACAGAACGATCGGCCATTTGTAGAGTAATGATAGTAACTTTTAAATCACCCATAATCAATTTAGAGCAGACAGAAAAAGGCATTACACTTACACTAGCCCCTAGATCACATAAAGCCTTGTCAATAAACAAAGTTGCAATATGACAAGGGATGGAGAAACTACCATGATCTTTCAATTTAGGAGGGGATTTATTTTGTAGCAAAGCACTACATTCTTCAGTAAAAGCAACTGTTTCCACCTCAATAAAAGCTCTGTTGAGTCCCTTAGGTTTTGAATGATGACAAACCATTACAGGAAATAGGATGCTTAATTATGAATATAGTTGGTTTTGGGAACCAGCTGATTTAGGATTCTTGTTTCCCCAAACAAGTTAATATTTATTGTGTATGCATTGAAACTAACTTGTTTGTTACAGAGAACATTTGATTACATACAAAGCTCATATACTGGTACATAACCAGTACGAGCTGTTTCCTTGACTGTTATGCTGAAAAACAGTCATATACCTTTTTATTGCACTTTAACCATGTTACATGTGCAGTAATAGGATGATTCCAAGACTTGAAGTATGAAGCCTTTCGAAGACATTTGAAGAAAGAAGTGTGTTCAAAATTGAAGTATTTAAAGGAAGAATTCAAAGTCTTGAAGATTACATGAAGAATTAATGAAATTCTTTTAATAGTTTAAATCTAGGAATTCATGCAATATGCTCTGTAGTGTGACTTAATTGTTATAGTTTAAGTGCTTATAAGTGTTCTGAGTTATGGTATGAATTCTGGTACAAGTTTGGAACAGAATTCATAACATACTCAATTAGGGAACCAGGCTGGGGAACCAGCTGTATCCCTGAGTGGAATTATGGCTGCGGTTTTGAAAAAGAGTTTTTTTTCTAAAATATTTTTAAAAAGGATATTTTGAAAAAGAAGTTTGCAGCTGGAAATATAGATGAGAATATGAGTATTGCCTTAAACCTAGGAGTATATATCTTGTTCGATTATTTCCTTAAAAGATTAAAATCGAACAAGATAAATACTTTCCATAAATCTCATCTTGCCTTGATCGGCAAGTATAGATTTAAGGAAACTAGGGTTGAGGTCAATAAACATATAAATACTCATCTATACTTCTAATTCTACACATCTCTCCACGGATAAAAAAGAGTTTAATATTTTGAGAGAAAAACACAAAAGCACAAGAACTTTACTTTGAGTCATATACAAGAGCATTAGTCAAGCTTCATTAATTCTCTTATTTAGCTTATTAAGAAGTAAATCAACAAGAGAGAAAAAGTTGTCATTGTAAAGGCATTCAACAGAGGGGTTGAAGGCCTGGTGAGTGTTTGTGAGTTCAAACACAAATTGGACTTACGAGTGTGAGTCGAGTGCACATTTAGAGTTGAGTGTRGGGTGTGCTGGTTCCCGGAGTAGGGAAACAACAGAGTGAGTGTGTTCTTTGTTTTTCGGAGTAGATTAATAAAAGAACATATGATAGGAGGACGTAGCCCAGAGTTGGGTGAACCTCGTTAAATCTTGTGTGTTTTTTATTGCTTTACTTATATTCCGCTGCTTACAGGAACCATCCCAACTGGTTCCTCATACTAAGTCCGAAAAGAAAGAAAAATTGGTAATAGACAATTATACTCAATTCCCCCCCCCCCCCTTCTTGAGTATCACATAACCTTCAGGCTCTTTTCCTAGTCAATATATCTTTCATGAATTTAGCATAAGCAGGCACTTGAGTGATTAATTCAGTGAAAGGAACTATTACATGCAAATTCTTAACCACCTCCAAGAACTTACCGAACTGCTTGTCAAGTTTGCTCTTCACTTGACGGTTGGGAAAAGGGAGTCTGATAGGAGGCACTTGTAATGCCTCTTCTTTCTCATTCTCATTCTCTTGCACCGCCTCAGAAGGTGCGTCATCAACAACCAATTCAAAATTTGAAGTGCCCATATCTTTTGAACTTGCCTCTCCATCTTTAGGCAAAGGTGGTCCTTCATAACTCAACTCACTCCTTGTAGTGATTGCATTCGCGGTCTCCTTGCAATGTGGTTGAGTAGGTTGGCCGGTAATGCACCCGCTTGCCTAGTAGAATTTGAAGCGGCTAATTGTGCAACTTGAGTTTCAAGCATTTTATTGTGAGTACTGAGCTGCTCAAGTTGCTTGGCCATTTGAGCCATCATGGATTTCAACTCCCCCATTTCAGATTGGGGTTGTTGATTTTGAAACTGCTGCTGCTGATGGCCTTGAGAAGACCTTTGGAACCAAGGTGGTCCCTGATTGGGCTGATATTGCTGATGTTTCCCATATTGTTGTTGTGGTGCTTGCGGTGGAAAGTGTTGTTGTTGAGGATTTAGCACATTGTTGCTGCGATATGACAAGTTAGGATGATTTAGAATGCCAGGATAGTAGCTATTGTTGTTGAAATAAGGACGAGCTTGAAAAGCATTGACTTACTCTTGCTCCCCAATAGCTCCATTGAGATTAGCGGAACACTCCATAAGAGAATGACCTTGTGCACCACAAATATCACAAGCAACTCCACCTTGGCTAGAAGTTGCCATAGCATTGACGGACATAGATGTATTTGCACCTAGACGCATCCCATCAATTTTCTCATTCAAAGTTGAAATTTGCGATGATAGAAGGGAATAAGTTTCAACTTCATGTTTCCCTTTCCTTGGTGCTTAAGCTGCGCGCCTAGATGACGTATTCCATTGATTTTCAGCAAGAGTATCCAAGAGTGAAATAGCTTCAGAAATTTTTTTATTCATGAAAGAGCCACTAGCTGCACCATCTACCATCCTCTTAGTCTCATTATCAAGACCATTATTAAAAGATTGCATCAGAAATTCCTTCTCAATACCGTGATGAGGGCACATATATTGGTAGTCTTTAAATCTCTCTCAAGCATCATGAAAAGTCTCTCCCGCATTTTGTGAAAAACTATAGAGTTTGACTCTGTAGTCATGAAAAGTCTCAATCATCCCAGTAATCTTTTGAAGAGAACAAGCTTGAAGGAATTTCTGAAGATGATCAACGGGTTCTTCATTGTCAAGGCCATAGAACTGATTGCCCGTGATCATACTCATAATAAGGGATTTGATGTCAAATTTTCCGGCATTAGTAGTCGGCATCCTAATCCCTGCGGTAACATTGCTAGCCTTGGGATGCGTAGACTGCCTAAGAGTTCTCTTGGGCGTCTCGACCGCCATTTCAGGAGATTGAGGGGCCTGTCTTGCTTGTTTACGGGCCTTCGCTCTCCTTTTCTTTGCACTTGCGTGAGTTCTACGAGCAGTTGCATTAATCTCAGGATCAAAAAGCAAAGGTTGCCTTTTGTTACTCCTGGTCATGTACAAAAACACTAGAACAAACGTAAGTACGCTCGAAGAACAGTTGTTCTTCGAGTGGGTTAGCAAAAGCAAACGCTAAATTTAAAGAGTAAAATTATTGCCTTCCCCGGCAACGGCGCCAAATTTTGATAGGTCGTTTTACTATCAAAAATAATTCCTAATTCACCTAACTAGTATAGTCGGGCACGTAGGGTCAAACCACTATGGAAGGACAAATAATGTCACAATTTGAACCAAGTTCACTATCGCTAACAGTTAAAAGTTTGGAGTTTTTGAACAACTAATTGTAAAACAGAACAAGAAGCGACGAAAATTTAATTAATTAAAAACCTAGGGCAAAGAGGATTCACTATGCATCGATCATGATTCAAGAACAACAGTTGGGATAGGAATGAATTTAGGGAAAGGAATAAGTTACTCTCGCAATCGAATTCCACAAGTAAACAATAAAGTAAGCTATCGCGATTATCATTTAACAGTTCAAAGATAGAAATCCTTCACTCAAACTCGCAGCTCTCGCTTATAGAATTGAGTAAATAATACTTGCAAATTGGCCAAACATGCAATCAATCCAAAACCTATCAATTGAATTGCTAAGACAAACCAAATTTAAATCCTAAAAATCAAACAAAAATCATGACCTTTGCATAGTTTCACCAAGCCCTAGAAGTTAAACTACTCACTATGCATATTGAAATTAACAACAAGTTCAATGATAGAATTCATGAGCATAAAGTAATTAAACAAGAATAAAAACAAGAACAAAGAAAGGAATTGAACTAATACCTTCAAATATGATTGAAACTGCAAAGATTAATGAGTTGAATTAACAATTCTCCAAAAGTACATCAACAAGAACCCTAACTTCTCTCTAAAAGCTTGAAAAAAAAGTAAAAAGTGTCTTTCAATATCCCCCAAAAAGCCTACTAAAACCCCTCGCACAAACACGAGGGAAAATGAAAAGTCGAGTAAAATATAGACCGGACCCGGCCGGGTACGCAGGTCATACAAAAATCACACTCGAAAATCTCTAAGTAAAATAGGTGACCCGGTCGGGCATGTGCAAACCTGGTCGGGTACGCAGCTACTTCAGTTTTACTTCAATGGAGACCAACCGGGTATGTGGAAACCCACTCGGGTATGAACTTGTTGCTCAAATTAACGTAATGCTCACCCGGGTGCGTGTAGCAACTTTTTCTTCAATAACAACCCCTCCAAAATCTTCTAAGTATCAAGTGTAAACCCGGCCGGGTATCTGGAAACCCACCAAGGTATGAGACCCGGTCAGCACAAAAATGACCTTTTGAGTAGCTTTCGACCTCCCAACTAGCAAACCTCGCTCCAAGAGTCGATTCCAAGCGTAATTAGACCATTGTTCCTACAAAATAAATAGGAAACAAACACTCCAACCAAGCATAAAATCCAATGGAAAATAGAGTAAAACAAGAGAGAAATTGCTAGAAAAAGCTATGGGGACACGGTAAAAACACTATATAAAACACACACACATCACCCTCCATGAACTAACTTAGAATTTCTTTATTGATACTGAATTTTAAAGGTTTTCCCTGTCTCCTTATTCATAGGAACGTTAGGGTTTGTCCCCTGTTCTACTTTGCTTCCCTCGTTGCGTTACTATCCCTAACCTTTAATTTTCGTGATTGTGAGTTGTGTCCAAGTTCCCACAGCTATACTGTGGTCGTTATTGAATTCAATTTGGAGTGCACTATTTGTTATAGCTAGAGGTGATCAAACAAGCCCGGCCCGCGGGCTAGGCCCGACCCGGCCCGAATTTTTAGCGGGCTTTGGACAAGATTTTTCGGCCCGAAATCGGGTCGGGCCGGGCCCGGCCCGATTTTCCCGAAACTTTGGTGGGCTTTGGTTATCACTTTTTGTGCATTTTAGTTAATATTTTGGGCTCGGCCCGAAAAAGTCCGAAAAGCCCGCCAAGCCCGCTCCAATTTTTCGGGCTTTGGGCAACAATATTAGGCCCGATTCCAAGCCCGGCCCGACCCGATTAAAGGGCCTAATTTTACATGACAAGCCCGGCCCGAACCCGGCCCATGATCACCTCTAGTTATAGCTGGTGGAATATCTTTGTCGAGTTGCGCTTGTGCTTTACTTTTCTTTTCCGTTTGTTAAATTGAAGTTGCATTTAGTCAGCTCTTGAGGTAATTGGTTACACTAGTTGTCTTTATTCCTAAATTTATTATTGTCAAGAATTTTGTAAATTTGGTGATAGCTGACATTGTAATTTGTGGGTGAAGAACCACTATTTGGAGCTAATGTGAATGTATTAATTGATGTTGATTTTGTGTTATTGCTGTGATATTTGATTTTATCTCCTTATTATGTATTTCGTAGCTATTACTTATGATGTGATGTTTCTATTGAAATATAAGCCCTTAAGTTGATTTTTGGTACTGTGGGTTGTTTTGTTTTGGTTGTTATGTTGATGTGATTTACCTTTGTGTTAGTGTTGTGCCAGTGGCATGAGTGTAACAGACATGGAGTGTGAGTATATAATTTTCCAATTTATTAAGCTGTTTTTATGGTTACAATTTCCTATTTCATGTTGACTTGCAATCCTTGTGTTCCTGGCCATAAGTATTGTTTGATGCATCTTGAGGTCACTTGAACAATGGTGTACAAGTTTATTAATGTACGAATCCTCTCTTGTTGTCTTGTTTGGTAATACTCAGAGTGACCAATGGATGAAGATATTGGTAATCATTCAACTCACACAATTCTTAACTTGGGAAATACTGACATCACTTCTACTAGTCTGTCTACTACGAACATCGTCCATGGTGATGCTTTATATTTGGGCAATAGTCCTAGTCGTTCTCCCAAAGCGACTCCGGTTGTTAGTGATACACCTAATTCAGCCTCCGTGAAGTTGCTCAACACTCATTTTGAGCAAGGCAGGTGTGCTACAACCCTTGCATGTGGTCAATTAAATCCCCCCTATTCTTCTTGTCCTAGAAGGAGTCTGTCTGATTTGAATGGTGACGACATGATGTTGATGAATAGGGGGGTAATGTTGTTGAGGCAGGTGGTAATGTTGATGAGTCAGGGGGTAAAATTTCAAATGGGGTTGTAGGCGAAGATGAGGGTATGTCGGATGAAGACGAAATGCCTGTGTTAGAACCCGATGTTGGCATGATATTTCAGACCCTTGATGATGTTAAATAGTTTTACAAACTCTACGGTTTTAGCAAAGGATTTGGTGTAATTACTCACCGTGGTTCGAACAAGAATGGACAGCGTCGCAATTCTACATTTACCTGCGAGTGTTATGGAAATCCAAATCAGAAGTACAATAGAAACCTTAAGAACAAGGAAAAGGACTTGGCAAGTTGTAATGTTGAGCCGAAGGAGTTGCACAATCCCAAGCGTCGAGGCTTAAAGAAGTGTTTTTGTACTGCCATGATATATGTGTGTAGAACTAAAGCAGATCAATGGGTTATCGCTAGGGTTGTCCTTGAGCACAAAAACCACAACCCCAAGCCTAGTGATGCGAAGCTTGTGAAGGAGTTTAGGATGAAGTCTTTCACGAGTACCGTCGATAAGAAGGTCATAAATGACTACAATGCTGGCGTTGGTACGTCAAAGATGCGCAATAGCATGGCCTTGGAGAGGGGGGGGGGCTTTCAGAATTTGCCTTTCACCGAGGCAGACATGCGCCATCGTGTCCATGAGCATAGGAAGTTGAAGATGCAGGGCAGAGATGCCAAGGCCTTGGTAGCATATTTGGACAAAATGCAGGAGGAAAATGTTAATTTCCTACATTCTCACAGGTTGGACGAAGAAGGGAAATTGAAAGATATAATATGGGTGTTGCTCGTAGCAAGGCAGCCTATAAAGAATTTAATGACGTGGTTTGCTTCGACACGACTTATTTGACAAATCTATATGCTTTGCCATTTGCTAACTTCGTTGGTGTAAACCATCACGGGCAGACTATTTTACTTGGTTGTGCATTGATTTCGAATGAGGACTCAGAAACCTTTCGGTGGGTTTTTAGAAAGTGGCTAATGTTCATGGATGGCAAGCAACCTGGGGAATCCTTATGGATCAAGCCGCTGCCTTCCGTAAGCCGTTGGAGGAAGTCATGCCTGACACAAAGCACCGTTGGTGCATCTGGCATATTATGATGAAGTTGCCTCACAAGTTTGGTACTCATGAGAAGTGAGTATTTGTTCCTTGATTTTGTACATTATTTTTATTTTAAGATTATTTGTTGTTGTGTACTGATTTTGGTCATGATTGTGAAATTAGGTATGCGTCTCTTAAAGAAGAAATGTTGGATATTGTGTACAATAGCCTGAATGAGGAGGCTTTCTAGACTCAATGGTTCAAGTTCCTTACTGACTATGGCTTGGAAAATGATGAATGGTTGGCATACCTTTTTTCAGAATGCCACATGTGGGTACCTTCTTTCATGACAGATCATTTTTGGGCCGGCATGCGTTCAACCCAAAGGGTGGAAAGCATACACAGTTTCTTCGACCAGTTTTTTAGTCAGGGCACGTTGCTGTGTGAGTTTGGTGAGCGTTACACTTTGGCGGTTGACAAACGTATTTCTCAAGAGAAAGAGGCTGATGAACTTGGGTTGAAAATTAAGCCGCCTATCATGAACAGTGGCTACAGGATTGAGAAATTCTTTAACAAGATATACACACCGAATAAATTCAGAGATCTTCAAAGGGAATGTGAAAGGGTTACTCACTGTATTATAGAGGAACGTAAAGAGATTGACAGTTGCACTACTTTGTATACGATGGAGGATCGGGTGTGGCATATGCGAAGGAATCCTCGGAGCCCTATATAACTGATGAACGCACCATGTACTCAGTCGAATTCAAGTCTGACACTAGCTTAGCCTTTTGTGAATGTAAGATGTTCAAAACCAACGACATTGTATGTAGACATATAATTCGTGTGTTGGACATATGGCAAGTCAAGAAGCCCCCAGAGTTCTACATTTTAAGAAGATGGAGGAAAGATGTTGTTCGGGAGCACATGACTGTTAAGGTTCTTTCTGATAACCTAAAACGGGGTGCAGAGGTAGCACGGCGTGATCGTGTTCAGTTTCGTTTTGATCGTGTTGTTGATTTGTCGGAGAAGACCGAGGCTAGAACAAAAATAGTGTTAAGAGGACTTGATAGAATAGAAAAAGATGTAAAAGCACAAGCTGTTAGGGAGGCCAAAAAGCTAGAGAATGCAACTCAGACATTAGAAGGCCAGTCAGTTAGTGCTGCTTCGGAAGCAAGTGTAGCAGTAGATTCTCTGATACTGGTGGGGTGAATCTGTCATACACGGGGGCCCAATCACAGTGCAACAATGGTGAAATGAACAATGGTTCTCAAATTGATTGTCGAGAAGAAGTTGCAAATGCATTGGACATCAAAGATCCTGATATTCCAAAAACATGTGGTCGACCAAGAACAACCCGTTTCAAGTCAGCGTTGGAACTCGGTTTCAAGAATTTGAAGAAGTGCACTCTAAAAAAAACAAGAAACAATAAGCCAAAGGTACTGGTTCGAAGACTTCAAAGAAAAGGAAAGCAGGGCAGCCTAAGGACAAGAAGGGTAAGTCGGTGAAAAAGAAGAACAAGTTGGACAAAAAGAATGGTAGCAAGCAACCTAAGGCAAGGGTTTGAGTACGCTTGATGCTAGTTTGGGAGTAAGACTTGTGGACATGGTAAAGGGTAAGGGGAAAACAAAGAGTGTGACCGAGATTTTACAGGTTTGTGTTTTCCTTGTAAATTAATATTTTTCATTACTTTACCAATATTAGGTATTCACTTTATAATTCTTCTACACTCATGTTTGTAGGTGTAACAAAGCGAAGGTACTAAGCCGTCTAAGAAGTTAGTGAAAAGGAGGAAAACGATCTCTTTCGCTGATGTTTGAGTTACCACTGTGCTATAGTTGCAAATTTGGATTCTACTGGCTTGTGTATCATTATTAGTCAAGTTCTATTTTTGAAGTTGGTAATTTGGATGTTAAATGCTTCATTGTTGAAATAACTTTTGGAATATGCTTTTACCTACTATTTTTATTTAAATTTCAGAAAATTTGGGTTGAATCCCTATCGTTCCTGTATATGAATATCAACACACCATTTCAAACTTTGTATCCTTATTTGTTTGTTGCAAGGAATTTTGGTTTACCTTTGTTGGTGTATCAACTCACCATAATGCACAACAACTCGCTGCACTCGTGTAAATACAAGCATTATATGATCATTGCAGGTGTCATTGTAGGACATTCATACTAGAATAGAAATTGCTAATTCAGACAACACTTTGATTCAATTAGTCTTCTTAACTGTCCAGGCACTCCAATAATCCTGATCTACTGCATTTCCAACACAATCATTTAAATTGGAGGGTCATCCTACTAACATTGTAAATACACACAAAACCACTAACCTTGAGCAAGCCACATAAAACAATCTGCACATACAAGCAGGCATTTGCATACACATACTGTCATTTTTGGTCTTAGGGTACTTAAGGATTACCAAATTAAGTACAAAATATTACACACATGAGTCAATACTGCTCAACCAATACAGAACTAATCAAAAATTTAGATGCGCCAAAGGCAGATAATACTTTAGAATGTCACTGCCAACGTCTCTCAGACAGACCACCGCCCAGCTAATCGGAATCATCCTTAACACCACTTGAGCCACAAGCTTTCTGCAGTTAACCCAAATTTTTTCAATGTCAACTTAACCACATTTGATGCTTGGAGAAACACATAAATCATAAAAATAAAGATTTTAAGTTGGCCAGTACAACCAAATTTTCAACCTAATTGTTTACAATTAAATTTTGTTGTTGAACTGAACATTTTCTAAAAATTTTCTAAAAATAACATTTTCTAAATATTTTCAGCCTAATTGTTTACAAGCTAGAAGAAAAACATTTTCTAAAAATAACATCAAATAAAATTGGGCAGCACAACCTAATTAAAAACTCAAATTTTCTTTTTCAACGAAACCATCGTAACAGGGCAGCACAAGCTAGAACAAACACATAATTTAACACCAAAGTTTAACAACACAAAGACGTTCACATTTACATTGCATATGAATCTCAGTCCTTCAGTGCCTGGCCAACTGCACTTCAGTTTGACCGCTGCTATTTCCTTCTTCCAGAACACCACTGAACCACCGTTGATGCTTAGAGTTGGATCCACACATCTCCCCATGACAATATCATGCTTCCTGCATACCTTGCTAAAACCCTCTTTAGAAACCCTTGCCTCTAGAATAACATCCAACATGGGATCGTATGTGGTTAACATTTTGCTGAAGTTGTCCTTGAACGAGGCACGTGCAACTCCACGCACATTCCACATTACCACCTTGTCTGCTACATTCAACTTTTCGACTCTTGGAGCATTTAAAGGGCTCAAGTTCACCATGTGGTGCCTACTGAAAGTGTTTGTCCTGCATACTTTCATGTAACACTCAATCTCGAGTTCAGAGACCTGATGACTAATAGCATACACTCGAAAACCGTCGGTGTGAGCTCCCACCTTCAACGTCTTTGGCACAAGCTACATTGGAAAAACAGGGGAGGTTAAATCTAGCAGAGGAATTGGGTCAAAAATTAATGCGAAGAATTTTTCCTTGTCAACATACCTTGAACTTCCCTCCTCTACGATTGAACAAAGCCGTCGGTGTATTTCAGTAACATCACCCACACATAACATGTCCGACAGGTTGGGGAAATGTGCCGGCAACTCCTTGCCTTTGTCCGTCCGCATCATCATCCACTCAAGAATGAGTGGTCTAGGACCAGTTGGGGCTAAGATGATGTCAAGGAGTTGCATTTCCCCCCACATTCCTGATCCACTCAGCCATAAACAGAAAGTAAGAGCATTTTAAATAGTCATACTCAAACTGGGTCGAGGTTGTTGGTGTGTTAAATTCGACATACAAAGGATTGGAGGGGATATCTGACGCCATTTTTATTTTTCTTATCTGTGTTCAGTTAGGGTTTTTCATTTGAAATTTGGCCTAAGTGTTTTGGACGAGGATTAGTGGAGTTTGAAATTCAAGTTGTAGAATGGTGGGAGCTGAAGTTGTTATGGACTTTGAATACTTCGAAATTGAATTTCGAGATGTAACGTAGGAACTTTCCCGCTTCAGAACAAGTGAAATGTTGTTGGTTGTTTGGGCTATTCATGTGCAACGATTACAGTCGTTGATCATAGTAAATCGAACGATCTGAAGCATGTATGTTTCTTCACACAGTTTGCTAACGTGTCACCACGTATGGTGTTTGAAGGCAGAGGAGGGTTTGAGGGTTATGAGGGTTTGGGGTTTGAGGGTTTGTTGAGGGTATGGAATAGGTGAAGAGGGTTTGATAGTATCAATTATGGAGTACAAAAGTTTAAAAAAGTGGATAAATATTGTAATCAACACAAAATAATGTTAAATTACATAATGAGTCTGAGTTTCGGCATCATAGAACGCTAATAGCGACAATTACAATAATAATAATTTGAGTAAAAATAATCTCGAATGGAATAATAACGATAATTACAATAAAAAAAGGTCATTCGAATAATAATAGTAATTCCAATAACATAACTAGCATTAATTCAAAAAAAAAAAAATTCAGAGCAAATTTATCAAAATCAAAACCAATACTACAAATACAATGCTAGTTGTAAACCACCACAGAAAATCAGTGCTGTTTACTTGGACTATGCTTACTAGTTACCTTACAACCTAATTAACCTTTCAATGAAAGCAAACAAATCCATCAAACTGACATTATACTGTTGCAACCGATAACGAAATGTGCCCTTTCGTTATCGTTATGACCGAATCGAATTACAAATCGTGAGGTACTCCCGTCGCTTTCTTCCTGCATGCATATGAATAATCTAATATGAATATGTCGTCCCCATTGTGGCCCTAGGGATGGCATGACTTGTCAACCGCAGGTGAAAAACGAAACATATATGGGTAACTAGGATTGACGATGTCGTATACCTCATTTACAGTGACAACACTAAGATTGAATCATGTTGCAAACAACCTCGTTTTGGTCCCAAAGAAATTCAAAAAATTAACCCTACCAGTCATTTCAATGGAATTGAATCCGTACTCTCCTCTACATAGGGCTGCAACAGCGTCAACAACGATGAGTCGACATGGGCTAGAGGTGTTACTATAACTATCAAGTACACCTTCGAGATGTGCCAGCGTGCCCCGCATTTCCTCCGCTTCACTAACCTTTTTGACAACGATGTTATCTAAAGGTTTATGTGGTTCACCGAAGATGTTCAACATATGAGATGACATTTGCTCCAATCTTCTTATAGGGAAGTTCCCACCCGTGTGTATGTACACTGCTGAACCCTCTAAACCGCTGATATCCTTTGATAACTGCACAGTTAGGAGGGCTTGTAAGCAAATTTGTGTTTTCCCTGCACGACTCTCACCAGCCAACTCCACAATGCTTCCCGTCTTGAAACCACCACCTAGAAGTCTATCCAGTGGTTCGCACCATGTTTTGAATCTTTCGTTTGCCATTTTAAAGCTTAGTGGAAAAATACAACCAGTAAGAAATATATGATTGGTTTTTGAGCCCTCCATGGTCGTGCACATATTTATATATGCCAACCTAACATAGCACATTCAATAACATCAACTAACTTCATTCAATTATTATCATTGTGTAGTTGGGAGTTTGACTTGACCAATTTAATTGACGATCCAACCGATTTTGTACACTCAACAAACACTATTTTGGCAACTGCATTAAGAATTCAATGGTCGTGCAAACCCCCGACATTGAATTTGCGCACTAAAGGTAATAAATGTGGTTTGCAATTCATCACGTTGAATGTTGTGTTCGACTAAACTCCTTCAAATTTACGTGAAACAACTAATTAAGAATACATATTTGTAATTAAAATCATTATTTGTTAAGTATTCGTGATTTGTGTTTGGCATTTTCGTCGTATGATACAAATGTAAGTTCCTGTCGTTCCTTTGGTTTAAGAGTTGTCATTTATAGACACAAGTTGGGGTACTAAAGTAATTTTTTAGTATACCCAGATATTGTCAAAGAATACAAAATAATAATATATTGTCAATCCAACTTATGAAATCCATATTATGTTCACATATTAGTCCTTTATTTTTATCCGCGTACAATAACAAACGGCCCAAAAATGTAACCATTACAATTATCGTTTTCACTTTAACAAACTTAAATGCTTATGGTATTTAAGTATTATACGCATGGTTAATCAAAGACTTGTGTGTTATATTCGACCTACCACTGGACACTTCGAGTTTCATTATCGTCTTGTACGTACATAACCTTGTTTCTAATGTGTATAATTACACTGGAAGACCAAGTGACTCACAATTGAATCTGATTTAACCAATAAACACTACACATCCCCCCAAAATTCGTCCATGTTAAATCTCTCATTGAATATAATAAATCAAGGACGGTCAAAATTTAATATAACACAACTCAATAAGACTTTAATTTTTTGGGAAATCAAACAGTTATTGAGAGCCACATAAATTGAGTAGCAAACCGACTTAAAACTCAATAAATTCACCACTCTCAGTTAAACTCATTCACTCACATTCAATTTTGTTTTTCTTTGTTTCTATCCATGACTGAGATTGGTGAGAAAAACATGGAGATGGTAGGGGTTGTTGAGAATGACATAAAAATAGCGGATGGGGTTGCGAGTAACTCGGAGATGGTTGGGGTTGTTGAGCAAAACACGAAAATGGTTGATGTGGTTGTGAATTACACGGAGATGAAGGTCAATGAGGATGAATTCAAATCTAGAGAGGTCATTGTGGCCAACGAGATGGAACCTACACCTCTTGCTATGGAGGTGCCAACCAAAAAAAGGCGAGTCAAAACGGTCTGACGTGATTCGAAGAAGAGGGTTAGGAGAGAGGGGCCATCCGCCAACACCAGATCTCACAGCAACCCAGCACCACCAAACGATGAAGAATGTGAATTTCTGGAACTTCTAGATCCTGAAGAAGATCTTGACTACCATGTCTTCCTGACCCACGTCAAGGCTAATCCAGAGGACTTCCCGGAGATTTTCTCCTGAAGTTGCTTTCGTAGGTAGTAAGATTGTGTAACTGTGTCTATTAAGCTTTACTAATCTATTTTAAGTCCTTTTATTAGTTGTTGTAAGCTATGTTAATGACCTAGGGGTTGTAGAAGGTGTAAGTAAAATAAGTTGTACTTTTGGAACATTATGTCTGGCTTTTGGAAGGGTTGATTTGGGCTGGATGGTCATAAAAAATTGTATTAAGAATATCATTTTGCTAAGGATATGGAAATCGTGTGTTATATTGATAATAATGTTTGCGTTTGATTTCCATAGATGTGAATGTTTGTTGGTTTGGAACATCATTTTGCTAAGGAAATTTGCTAACTTGTCAATGTATTCCGCAACCATTTCTTTTTACTGATTATCTTGATAATCATGTTTCCTTTTTGTTGGTTTGTTTATGTGTTTCATAAAATTTATGTGTTTTTTTGTGATGTGTGTAGTCTAAAATTTTGGTTAACGTTGGGTGCACTTATTCTTTGTCAATAAAAGGATGGATCATATGGTTAAAATTGTGATCCAAATACCCAAGTTAAGTTGATTTTTTTGGTAAAATAGATATATTTCTCGAAAAATATAGCATTTGATATGTCATTAGAATACACTCTTTTATGAACAACACAGAAAAGAGGTGAAATCTGTCTGTAATTAAACTACCCTCTTTTATGCAAGTTTACATGGAAAAGGAAAAAAAGTTAGAGTTGATTTGGTTTAATCTGATGGGTTACCATAATTCAAGGGCAGCTGTAATGCCACATAAATTTGCTACTGCAATAGGGTGGGCTGGAGATATGACTACAATTGCAACCATTATCATTTTGAGAGCAAACAAATCTCCTAAAACCATTATAGGAAAACGTGTACTCCAATGCATTGGATAGTATCACATTAGGAATATATATGTTTACATTAGAAAAGTGATTAATAACATCGTAAAATGATGCGGTAAGAACTACCAACAAACAACAAAACAAATCATAAATTGTTGATTATGTGTTGGTTTTTGTCTCAATTTTTATAAAAATAACTAAGTTGATTGTTTCTAAAATGCTAAGGCAATCGATACCACCAGTTTATCATTAAGTAATGAAATTCGATTTTATTCGCAAATCTCTTTGAATTCCTTTCCTTAGTCATCGTAAACGGACCTTTACATAAAGTGAATTAGTTCAAACAACATACTTACTTAGTATACCCTAATGATGATGTGACTGAAACAAAAACGTTTACTAACCTAATTCGGCCATTTAATTATGATTAACATTACAAACTTGAGGATTGTTCCAAAGTTTTAGTGTGATTTAACCAGTAGTTTTAATTAATTTTGGATTCAAAAAAACAAACCAAAATGGGCTGCTATATTCGCTTCGCATGCTGATAATTCAAGGGTGTGGGTCGTATGCATGACAAGTGTTGCTGCCAATACCTACCCAAAAGCAACCAAACCCCTTGTTTTACTCCAACAAGCAATTAACTTTATGCCAGTCAATTACATGAAAACATCATGGCTAGCAACAATTCTTTTCGGATAGGCAAGCTTTAACAATGCATTGTGGGAAACCATCTTGTGAGGCTCAGTCAAGAGGAAATTTTTTTTGGCGAGAATTGACCACTAAACCACACATAGCAGCAGCATAAAAAGGCATCTCTTCCCCAACCTCATCATACATTCAAGCTCACCAAAAACCCTAAAACAACTACAAAATGGTCTCTCACTCAGAAGATGGAAACCAAACCCCAAATGATAAGAAACTTGAAAAAAGACCTATTGAGATAACAGAGTCAGATGAGAAGGCTCCATCTGCTAACTCAAGAAGCCCTCCCAACAACAACACAAATAACAAACAGCCTAAGTTGAATGACTTCCAAACTGGTGAGACCTCCAAACTAACCAACAAACTAACCAACAGTAGTCTCAGGAAGGAACTCAACTTTGGGTTGAACACTTCCATGAGTCCTGAACTTGACCCGAGTGAAGTCTCCACCTTCACCCGGACTACAGCTAGGTTAGAGGACAATCTGAGGGTGGTGAAGGGCTACTTTGCTCAGTTTGACAAGATGGTTGGAATTGAGCATGAAGTCCCAGCACCACTGCAAGATCTTGGTACTTGTAAGACCAAGGTTGCCAATAGAAGGCCTCGTCCTAGAGCAAAAGAGCCATCCCCTGTCTTGGCTCCTCCTGCCAACCAGCATCTCAATCCCACCCCCGTTCTCAATGTCACGCTGAAGAGTGAAAATCCAACAGATGGAGGAGTGGAATTCGTCATGACTGCTTCCAACACCTTTGCTCGAGTCTACAGAGAATATGGCTTCCTAATCAACACTGATCTAGATGACGTTATCATCAAGAAGGGCATGAAAGTCATTGATGACTTCCAAACACCCCAACAAGCCATTGTGAGGCATGGTGACATACTGATTGCAGAAAGGGCTGGCAAAAATCATGTTCTCTACTTAATTGAAATAAAATATTTTAGCTACCTCATGTGTGTTTATTTAAATGATATGGTGTGGAATATTGGCTGTTTTACTATGTTGTAGTAATGTTAGCAGTGTTTAGGTGGTGGTTAGTTTGTGGTTAGTTACTTCGGTGTAACATTTTGTATGCAAACATTGTTCTTGGTAAATTGTTGGCCCTTGTTATGGTTGGTTAGGCGTATCTAGGTTCATGTAGCAACATTATCTTTTATTAGTTATGTATGTTCAATAGCCCCTCCCTAGATTTTGTTGCATCTTACAGTAAGTCGGATGATTAAGGCTCCATTTTTATGTATGCGTGCAGGACCCAATGCTCAACACTAATGCACACAAAAGGACTATAACCATCCATCAGACAAAGGACAAGCGAGATGGAAGAAAACTCGAGCTGACGTTGCCTGAGGAAACCAGAATTGTGGACCTTTACAGGAGGTGGGTTAGTTTCATCGGCTACAACGAAGCAATGTTTGAACTCGTCCACAACGAGTACAAGCTGGCTAAGTTTGGGAACCTGAACACCCATAACATCCGATATGGGAGTGACCTCTATTGTGTTCGCCATCGTCCCAGGATTGGGTCGGTGAGTGACATTCAATCCACTTAAGCAGACTTATTAAAGGGAGACGCATGACAAGCTCACTATCAGTTCAAACGCATCTATTTTAGAGTTCCAAAAAACGAAGTTTGGGGCATTACCATTTAACAAGTCGTGTTTTGGAGTGAAGTTGGTCGTGGTTGCCTCAAATCACTAAGTTTTATTTAGTTTTACTTAGTCATGCATCTCTCTTAGCTGTTAGGGAATTAGTTAGTTGTTCTGTAGTATGGATAATTGGAGATTACACACCATTGTAATTATGAATCGTGTCAGAGTCATATGGCTAAACTTAGGATTTAAGCCTTTCATGATCGATCTATGTGTAATCTTACTACTTTTGTGTGCTGCTTCAAGTGTCGGATATAATTTATGAATGCACATCTATTGTTAGTTTAATTTACTTCCACTCATGACATTTATTTAACTTGCAAATACATAAACATTTTGTTGGTGTCAAAAATTCTAATTTGAAAAACAACAAACAATTGAATAAATGACAGGTTATAGGAAACATCAAATGGCTGGCATGTAATTCAAATAATACTGTCTCCACAACAACAAATCCTAAAAAGGAAAAAAAACAATTCTAATGTTACACAAACTATTAGATGACAATAAATGCAAAAAAAATTGGGAAAAATCACATTTCTAATTTTACACAAGACATTGGGAAAATCAGGGTTTTGTGAGCAATTGGAGCACATCTCCTAAAATAACTGCACTATGGTTCAGTATATTACTGATGATGAATTATTATTCGTGCGCTCCGGAAGCGACAACTTCATTATCCGATGAAAAATCTACGTCTTTTGCATCCCTGGGATGAGACTCACCATAAGCAACATCAATGACCTGCACATTGACAATAACAATTCCTCAATGTTACTCCATTTCATACACAAAAAATAATAAAAAAGTTTTCCAATGAAGGAAAGAGTCAAGAAGGTGCAGCCCCGAAGTCGCCATCACTACCACGTCGATCATGCTGACAAGCCAGCTTCATTTCATGGTCATTCCACACCTTTATCCTAGGTCTAACATCCCACATAACCGAATTCCTATCGAGACGGTCCAAGTAGAAAAACTGGACAAAATGAAATTACACGTATCGATCATCATCACCATAAGTACGACATGAAAATTAAAAAAGGGGAATGGTTAGTAACAAAAAAAAACGAGACACTAACCGCAAGGAAAAGAGTGCATCCCCCACAACCTCCGGCAAATCCTGCGGAGTAAAACCTCTGTGCAAACCTTTTACCACTCTCCATCAGCTTCCTCAACACAACATCACAGCAATTGAAATCACGAGTAGTAGATGCACAGCTCAATGCAGGTATAAGATCCTTGCAAAACCTCGTGGACTGCGTGGGACACAAAACGAGGTCTAGAGATGCCAACAAAAATAACATCTTGAATTCTTCAGATTCGGTATCATCAAACTCCGACATTAGCCTGGACACTATACCATTAGACATGGAAAACCCTTTCCGTCTAACAACCTTCTCAGAAGTGCCCTCAACACTACTCCAAACTTGACCATACCTCCGCTGCAAATCAACAACCTTACAAAATGCTTCCTCAGATGTGTAATTCAACGGTACTTCTTGTCGACCTCTTGGAAAAACCAAAATCGAATGTACTTTCACACAAGATAATCGGAATTGCTTTCCCCCCACATTCAGCATCTGATTAAAAGGATCAAGCCTCGTCATCAGCCAATAACACAGAGGACGGGGTAAATGCAGATCTACTAGATACAACATACCTCCAAACCCCATCTCATTCACCCATTTCCTCCTTCGATCATCAAAGGTTTGAATTATTTTACCAAATGTTTCTACGCGACAAATGACATTTGGTCTCTGCAGAGTAAACACACCAAAAAAATAACAACGTTAATAACCTCGACAATGTACCAACTACATGTACCAACTTCGAACAGGGAAGTAAAACAATAAAACTAACTCACCCTAACACATGATACGGATCGAAAACGTAGCACCAACCCAGAGGATTTCAATAGAGATCCCCTACTACTAGCAAGGTCATGCATCCAGGATAGTTCAACAGCATAAGGATCAAAAAATTATAAGACGGCCAACCAAACAATTTTGAGTTTAATATTCACCTCAGCAGATTCATAATTCGGACGATTAGAAGCCGTGCATTTCCTCTGTTGTATAAATATATTAGGTTACAAACCAATATAGAGACAATGACTATAAAAATACTACAAAAATAAATTAATTATAAAACCAAGCAAAATTAAAAGATCCACAGACCTTTCTTCTAAATACAGCTCCAGTAACCAAACCAACTCCATCAGAGCTTTGTTCTGAAACCATCGACGCAGAAACATCTTCTACTTCTCCCATCAACAACCCACACAAAATTAACAGAAATACCTGAATTGAAGGACAACAAACAAAATCAAACAAACAAACATTGCATGATTCACAAACACATAAGTTTATTAAATGAAACAAAAACCCAATTTAGATAACAGATGACAATAACATAAAGTGATATCTTCAACTTATTGGCTAGGGTTTCAACATTAACAATTCAAACATGAAACAATAACCCATTTGAAACACAACCAACACACGAAACTAACAACAGCAAACATACAACCACTACAGTACCAATTACGACAACAATGATTCTATCAATTTCCAATTTCATATCAGAATGTATAACACACAAGATAATGTCGAACAAAACCCTAGATTTTTACATTGACCACAATGACACTAACAAACAAGAAATTACAACAAAGAAAAGGGCAATCATAACACGGACGGTACAAATTAAACCGAAGCTACACCAGAAAAATACAAATGACATACATACGAAGCAGAATCAAAAATATTGAATTTTGAGCGGGATGATAACAAACGAACAATGGTTCAGGGGAAGCGAGTGTTCACCTGCTTAAAAATTGCAGACAACCGCATCTAAGCTAATCGCAGCGACCATCGATAGACTTCTCCTGTCGACTGTCCAAAACCTCGGGATGAAGACGGAGAAGGAGTAACAGGAAGAAGACAATTCAGACCTCCAAATACACGACAACCACTACATTTGAAAAATAAGGAGTATAGCAACTTAACCACAGTTAACAAAACGGACTCCCACATTATCTAGAGGCAATAACGTCGTAGGAAACAAACCAGAGAGTAACGTCTGTCCCCCTGTGTTGTTCAGGTAATTTGACAAGCCTGACCTTCATTTTGAACACGAATATACAAAACTGCCCTAGGAGATACTTCGCAAGCATCTCCATGCGATATACCTGAAATTCCTCCGCATGGTTTGGCTAAATATGGCATGTCCATGGCTTGTGCAAAAGACTCTCTTCAATGATTTACCTATTTTCTTGCAGGATGTCTTCTTGGGAGATAATGGTGGTGTTTCTTTGGGGTAACTAATCAGCTGGTTTCCCCCCTTGTTAGCTTAACTGTTGTTGTTGGCACTTCAAGTGCTTTTCTTTTAGTTATTGGTAATGTTGGACTCTTTGTTGTGCTGCTGTTCTGGTTTGCCCTTGTTGGCTTTGTTGTATTTCGTCTGAACTCTTTTGTATGTTGGTTTCCCTTGATCGTTTGATAAGGTTTAATTAATATATGTTGGTACCCATTGAGCCACCAGGCCCAATAGCCACCAGGGCCCATGCTAACTAAATCCAATAGGCCCAATTCGTGCTAGTTGGTCCAACGGGGCTATTAAAGGGAAAATGCCATGGGCAAAAGGAGTCGAGAAACTTACAACCCACTAGTCAAAAGTTGGGTGCATTAGACACTCTACCTTGGTATATCTGTATACGCCACTTGTCACGTTAAAGAACCTTGACCATGCAAATTCAGGTATAAATAGCAGGCTTGAGGCCCCAAGGGCTGTAATTCTTATACGACAAACACTACCTACATTCTCTCTCTAAATATTGATTACCCTGGTAAATACTGGACACCCTCCATCGAAGGGCTGTTCCTGGGTTGCCCCAGGGTAGTCCAACCGTGTTTTGTAGGTACCAGGATTGCAGACCAGGGTCCATCTTCACCACAACACCGGCTCGTTGGCTTACTGCCACGTCAGCAGTACCACATATTTGTACCAACAATTTGGCGCTAGAAGGAGGGTCTGTAGTGTCACATATTGAGTGAAGAGAACCATGGATGATCCAACCAGGAGATGATGCATGGTGCAGAGAGTGATCATAGAAAGCCAGAGGAGGTCTCGATCCACGGCAAGGAAGCCGCTCCTCAAGAACGTACCAAGGTCAGCAAGAACACCGGGGAAAGCCGGGGTTCAATGCTCACCACCGTCTCATCATTACCCACCACAAAGTCGAGGAACCAGAATACTGGGTCAGTTGGACCAGGTGGGACTTATCAACAAGAACCTCCTCTCTCTGGAGAACACGAGGTTACGTCTGACTCCACCGAGCCCAGACCAGGTGGAGCAAGCAAGAAAATATCCTAAGACGTGCCGGTCTGGCATCCTCAGGTTATGGTGGAAACACTTCGGGAGTGGGAACACCCAAGGCAATAACTTCTATGGTCCAAACCTGGCCCACACCAGACGCTCGACCAGAGGTACCCACATGATCAAGGTAGACGCACAGACAGACCACCACGACCACAATGTCAGAAGGCGGCTAAATTACTCGCCACCACATCCTTCCTCCTCCACCATCGTTCGGGTCATCTACCATCGATGGAAGGCATGCCAGAATGAAACTGGTATGGGACCTGAGTGAGATATGCGAGTCCTGTGCGCCGAGACCGGTCAGCAACGGTCAGACATGGATCACAAGCAGAATCCGCTGGATATACGTCAGCGATACCAGACCTGGACATGCAACCAGGCCTGGCCACGTCAGTTCATGACAGGCTTGGAAATCGCCTCTCAGCCTTTCAAAGGTTGGGGAACCAAATCCGATACAGGGTCAACCTAGGCAACTGTTGCTTCCCCTGGTCAAACCACAATGCATGCAGCCGCTGAGATCAGGTATCCTTCCTCATCACCACTTATGAGGAAATTTGAAGCATGGTCACAAAAAAGTTAAAATGCCAGGCCACATCAAATTTGATGGTACTGGGGATCCGAGGACCATGTGGCCTTTATGAGGGTGCATATGTACATTGGTGAAATTCACAGATGCAACCGCGTGCAAGTATTTTCCTACCACCTGACAGGAATTGCACAAAGGCCTAGTTTCGAAATATCCCTCCAGGTAGATATTCATAGCTTTGTTGACCTGGCGGATCAGTTCAGAAAATCATTTTATAAAGTGGTTTAGAAGGAGAGAAAAATCTTCAGTTGAGCTTATGGTCTGTAAAACAGGGTAAAGATGAAAGTCTGCGTGATTAATCTTACCAGGTTCAATAAGGAGGCATAATGGTCTCCAGATCAAAACCTGATGTGGTGATCATGGCTCGCAATATGGTCTCAGACCAGCCCGTTCAGGGACCACCTCACCAAGTCAAAGGTGGATACCCTGGCCCAGGCAATGCGAATCTCAGCATGAGTATATCACCCTGGAAGAGTTCAACAAGACTACGGCACCAGGTGGAACTGCAGCTCCAAAAAAGGAGGAAAAAATCACCAGCCACTGCAAAAAATCCAGAAAGGAAAAGAGGGAGGAAAAGAAAAAGGAAGAAGGCATCAGCACCACTTCCACCTATTTTCGAAAGTTTTACCCCCTCAATACAGACAGGCATAGTAATATATGCAACTCACAAGGAGAGGATAAATGGATCAAACCCTCCAATAGAAGTCAAGGGCTGAAAGGACCCTAATAAGTACTGTGATTTCCATGAGTGTCCTGGTCATTCCACTGAAGATTGTGTCCAGCTGAAGAACAACATTGAAGACCTGATCAGAAAGGGATTCTTTGCTCAGTACAAGAAATTTGCCAAAGATCAAGAGGAGAAAGACCAGGGCCAGAAGGAAGACAGAACAGAGCCCCAGGAGATACCAGCCCAGGAGGCCAATCAATGAAATTTCTGTCATCTTTGGCCCACCAGCCTCCAAGAAGCATCTAAAAATAAGGTCAGAACAGCTAGTTGTTCCAATTCTTATCAGTCTGAATGTTTAGATATTCCTGAAATTAGCTTTGGACCTCAAGACTGTAGGGGGCTGGTCCAGCCCCACAATGATCCCTTAATATGTTCAGTCCAAGTATGCAACCACCTGGTCCATAAAGTCCTGATTGATGGGGGTAGCTCTGTAAATGTACTGTATTACCATGTTTATCAAAAAATGGGGCTACAGGATAGCAACATGGAGCCCACATCAGGACCAATAATAGGATTCTCTGGAAGCTCAATCCTTCCTAAAGGTGAAATTAATTTGCCAGTCACCTTGGGGGATGAAGAGTTAGGGAGAACTGTTATGGTTAGGTTCCAGGTGGTAGAAGCTTATTCACCCTATAACATTATTATGGGAAGAACATTCATGGGTGCCTTCGAAGGTGTAGCATCTACATATCATCTATGCTTTAAGTATGTATCAGACTGTGGCAAAGTTGCAGTGTTGAGAGGCTCTCAAATAGCAGCCAGGTCATGTCAACTAGCCCTGGTGAAATCATCAAGGAAAGAAGATTCAGACAAGCTCCGAAGGCAGGTAGATGAAATGGGGGCTGGAGCCAGTCCACAACCTTTAAAGAAGAGGGTGATCCAGGTCACAGGACCAGAAGCAACTCATTCTCAAGAATCAGCTCAGTTTTCTACTGGACCACAGATTGAATTAGACAGGGTGGCCCTGCCACAACCTGTTGAAGGCACAGAGTCAGTTCCCCTGGTAGAAGACACTGATAGAATGGTCCAGATTGGATCAGACTTGGGGGCTCAGGAAAGGTGTGATCTAATTAGCCTACTCAGAGCTCATGAAGATGTGTTTGCTTATTCAGCAGATGAAATGCCTGGGATTGATCCTGAGGTAATATCACACCATCTCTCTCTTGATCCAGCCAGGAAGCCTGTAAAGCAGAAGAAGAGACATTTTTCCACGGAGAAGAATCAAGCAATTGAGGCAGAGGTCAATAAACTGTTAAATGCAGGGTTTGTGGAATTGTGCCACTACCCAGAGTGGCTGGCAAATGTGGTGATGGTCAAGAAACCAAATGCCACCTGGAGAATGTGTGTAGATTTCACAGATCTGAATAAAGCCTGCCCAAAAGACTGCTATCCTCTGCCACGGATAGATCAGCTGGTAGACTCAACCAGTGGTCATGCCAGGCTCTCTTTCATGGATGCCTTTTCAGGTTATCATCAGATACACATGTATCCACCAGACAAACAGAAGACAGCATTCATCACCAGCTGTGGTGTCTATAATTACATCATGATGCCCTTTGGGCTCAAGAACGCTGGTGCCACATACCAACGTATGATGGACCAGGTCTTTGAGACTCAAAGAGGCAGGAACTTGGAGGTATATGTTGATGATGCCATTGTTAAGAGTGTCAATCCAGAAGATCATGCTGAAGACCTTGCAGAAACATTTGCGAATTTGAGGAAATACCAGGTCAAACTTAACCCGAAGAAATGTGTCTTTGGTGTTAAGTCTGGTAAATTCTTGGGATTCATGGTTAGTCAGAGAGGAATTGATGCTAATCCTGATAAAGTGAAGGCAGCATTGGACTTGCCAGAGCCAAGAAGCATCAAAGATATACAGAGGCTAACAGGCAGAATGGCAGCATTATCCAGATTCATAGCCAGGTCGTCTGAGAAGTCACAACCATTCTTCAAGATTCTAAAGGGTAACAAGGAATTCAATTGGGGACCAGAGCAAAAGGAGGCCTTCAACCAGCTTAAAGATCACCTGACGAAGCTGCCAACCCTGACTAGACCACAGCCAGGTGAGACCTTATTCCTGTATATTGCAGTTAGCCAAACAGCTGTGAGTGCAGTTCTATTAAAAGAACAGGATAAGGTACAACAACCTGTGTACTTTGTGAGTCATGCATTAACAGGGGCAGAAACCAGGTATCCAATGATTGAAAAGGCTGCCTATGCAGTAATTATAGCAGCTAGGAGATTGAGGCCATACTTTGATGCTCATCCCATTGTAGTTCTAACCGATCTTCCCCTGGAGAAATCTCTTGAAAAGTTGGAAAAGTCTGGTAGATTGACCAACTGGGCACTTGAGCTTACTGGTTTTGGAATCAGCTTTCAGCCTAGGACAGCTATAAAAGCACAAGCATTGGCTGATTTCTTAGCAGAATGTTCATATTATGAAGAAGACTCTGTACAGGTGGAGCCCTGGGTGGTCTACTCTGACGGTTCATCAACTGATGGTGCATCTGGGGCTGGTGTAGTATTGCTTTCACCAGAGAAAGATGTCATTGAGTATGCACTGAAGTTCAAGTTTCAAGCCACAAATAATGAAGCAGAATATGAGGCTGCCATAGCAGGCTTACAACTCTGTCTGTCTATTGGTGCAGCTAGGGTATGTCTCATGACTGATTCTCAACTAGTTGCTAACCAGTACAGGGGGGAGTATGAGGTCAGAGAGCCTATTCTGCAGGCCTATTGCACCAAGATGAAAGAGCTGGCTTCGAAGCTTCAATCATTTGAGATCCGTCTGATTCCAAGAGAGGAAAATATCCTGGCAGATGCATTGGCTAGGTTGGCAACTACCACCTTCCAAAATTTGACCAGGTCTGTTTTTATTGAAGTGCTACCTAAAAGGAGCACAGAGTGTGAATCTATGTATGTCTTCCAGGTGGGACCTCCACCACCATGGATGGCAGATATTATAGCATACAAACAAAATGGTGTGTTACCTGTGGATAAAGCACATGCCAGGAAGGTCAAGTTGGCGGCTCAAAGGTACACCATGATCCATGGTGAGATGTACAGGAGATCACACACCTCACAACCTCTTCTCAAATGTGTTGATGCTGATGAAGGGGGCTACATCCTCAGAGAGATTCATGAAGGCATATGTGGACATCATGTGGGAGCCAGAGCCCTGGTTCACAAAGCTCTTCGGTTTGGCTATTATTGGCCAACCATGACTGCAGATTCTGTCAAGATAGTGACTGAGTGTGATAAGTGTCAAAGGTTTTCTCCATCCATCAACCAGCCAGCAAATGACCTGCATCCCATCCTTAATCCAATACCATTTGCACAATGGGGGGTTGACATCCTGGGGCCTTTTCCCAGAGCCCAAGGTGGAAAAAGGTGGTTGATCGTTGCTGTTGATTATTTTAGCAAGTGGATTGAGGCTGAGGGCTTATCCAACATCTCGGAAAAGGATGTCAGAAAATTCTTATGGCAGAATGTGCTAACCAGATATGGTATACCAGTGTGCATGGTGTTTGATCATGGCAGGCAGTTTGATAATGATCGTTTGAAGGCTTGGTTAGCCCAATTCAAGATCAAAGTGGCATTTTTAGCAGTCTGTCACCCACAATCAAATGGGTTGGCAGAGGCAGCAAACAAGCAGATCCTGAATGGTCTAAAGAAGAAGCTAGATGACAAGAAAGGCATGTGGCTCCAGGAATTACCAGGTGTACTTTGGTCACTGAGAACCACAGTTAAAAGATCCACTGGTCATTCACCTTACACCCTAGTATATGGAACGGAAGCTCTGATTCCTATTGAAGTCGGTTCCACATCTCTCAGACTCTCACAGTATAGCCAGTCTCAAAACGAGCAAGTCTTGTCAGAATGCCTCGACCTGGTAGAAGAGCTGAGGGAGGATGCAGCAACCAGACATGCTGCCTATATGCAAAGGATAGCCAAGTATTACAACAGACGAGTCAGGCAACGACCTCTTGCAGTAGGAGATCTAGTCCTAAGGAAGTCAGCAGCAGTTCAGAAGGCAGGAATTCATGGCAAGCTTTCTGCCACCTGGGAGGGACCTTATCAGATTCATTCCCAAAGCATGCCTGGAACTTACAGACTAATGGAGCTAGATGGCACTGAAATGCCAAGTATATGGAATTCAGATCAACTCAGAAGGTATTATGCTTAGACTTGCAAGTCTTGTAATACATAGGGCACCATTTTGTTAAAAGTAGGTGAAATAACCATTGTAAACAATGTACATATATATATATATATATATAAGGAGGCATTTTTGCTCCCTGGTAGATAAATTATCTAGCATATATATTTTTGTGTAATAATTGTCTCTTTAGGATGTTAATATCTTACCTCTCTGAGGAAAATACATAAAAATCCTACTCTTTCTACAGAGATAGGTACCAGGCTGGTGAAGAGCCACCTGGTAAAAATCCTACTCTTTCTACAGAGATAGGTACCAGGCTGGTGAAGAGCCACCTGGTAAAAATCCTACTCTTTCTACAGAGATAGGTACCAGGCTGGTGAAGAGCCACCTGGTAAAAATCCTACTCTTTCTACAGAGATAGGTACCAGGCTGGTGAAGAGCCACCTGGTAAAAATCCTTCTCTTTATACAGAGATAGGTACCAGGTTGGTGAAGAGCCACCTGGTAGAAAACCTGCTCTTTCTACAGAGTTAGGTACTAAAACCTACTCTTTCTACAGAGTTAGGTACTAGATTGGTGAAGAGCCATCTGGTTAAAACCCTAATCTTTATGAGATAAGGTATTAGCATGACTATGTCATCTAAGTTAAAACCCTATTTTGTTACAAATAGGTGCCAGGTAGGTTATGCCACCTGGTAGTACCCTGACATGTGTCTAAACAGGCAGGTACCATTAGATTATGTCTTTTGGTTCGTTCATTGCAAAAATATATAAGGAGCCATCCTCCAAGTAAATTTGCATAATATTTAATGGTTGCATAGTTAAGTAAAATCCAAACAAGAGCTTATATGGTTAAATTATACCTAAATAATTTAATCATATAAGTCTTGGGGGGGACAAGTAGTACCCCTGGTAAGGATTAAACTAAAAATATGCATTTTTTGTTTTAAACAACATTTTTTAACCATTAACATTATGCAACAATTACCTATAAAATTTTTGCTTTTCATCGGAAATTTTATGACAAACTAATGACTTATTTGAATTTATCTATCAATTTAAATTCATACAAGTCTAGGGAGGGATAACTGCTACCCCTGGTATTCATCACCTGGTCAAAAATTTCCTATTAATGTGTTAAATAATGCCATATAACATAAATACCAGGAATTTACGAATTCTATGGGCATTATGTGGACATTTGAAACATGCACATATATAAGCCTAAAAGCATACATATATAAGTCATACCAAAAGCATGCATGGAAGCAGTACTGCCCTTAGGGGCAAATTGTTACATAAGCTGGTGGCTGCCTGGCTTAGGCTCCAAAAAGAGGGCCCTTACATGGGCCAGTAGCCAAATTGTTCTTGCAAATAACAAGCATGAAACAAAATTTTCAAAGTTAACAAAATAGTTCAAAGCAAATCAAATTGTTTTTGGTTTAAAGAGCTAAGAAACAGAGGAGGAGGCAGAGCAATTGAGCATATCAAGGAGCCAGATCAGGAGAGCTTCCACTGGATGAAGCCTCCATTTCACCAGGTAGCCACCCGAGTTCCTATGCAGGAGCATTCAGCTGGGACTCCTCAGCTGCATCACCATCTTTTTCAAGTCCACCTGCACTCTCTCCCTCCTGGTGAAGGGCTCCCTGGTCATCTCCGAGCTGGACAGCCATTTCAGGTATAGTCCCCTCATTGGCACTCTGTTCTACCTCTTTGTCACCAGTGTCACCCACTACTGGGCCTTCCTGGTTAGAGCTCTGTGCTGGTGGAAGACCTTCCTTTGGCAGAGCCTCGGCAGGGCTGACAGTCATCTGCTCGGTTTCTGGTTCAATGGCAGGGTCATTAGCATCACCTGGAATACAATTACACCCCATGGGTTATTATTAATATTCAGGTCAGGTGTATCAATTGAAATAAGACTTTTTATACCTGTTTCCAGTTGCACTTCCACATTATCCACTGCCTCTGTTTGGACTGTCATCTGGTCTCCAGAGCTTGGGTTGAAGAAGTCAGCAAGCACTGGTGGTAACACTTCACCAGGGGGGCTAATCTCACCAATCCCAGCTTCTAGAGCTTCCTCTACCTTGGACCAGTCCAGGTTAGGGTCCACATGCCTGGCACACCTGAAGCTAACCAACCAGGTGTAGTAGAAGTGGTTGGTGAGATCCTCCTGAATCTTTAGCTTTTCATTCCTCAGTGTGCCCAACTCCTCGTTCAACTTCTTCACCAGCATGTCCATCCCCTTTAGGCTGGCTTTTTCCAAGGACAAGGAGTTCTCTAGAGTCTTCTTAGCTTCATTGAGCTCACTGATTTTTGTGTCCCTAAAGGTCACATCATCAGCAAGGCTTGAGGCTCTCTGTTCAGCCAACTCTTTGTTCCTCTGAGCTCTGTCCCTGGCCTCAGCCAGGTCTTTCTTTTCATCCATCAGCCTTGAGATGGTCTCCTGGGCAGCTCTTAGCTCACCCTGCACTCTCTCCACCTCTGCATGAGAGGCCCTTCTCATGCTGTCATAATCCTGTTCCAGGGCCAGCTGCCTGCCCTCTATCTGCTTATTCCTGTCTGAAAGGCAGGAACAGGAGTGGGCAGCAGCCTCATAGCTCAGTGAAGTGATGAGCCCATATTTGACAGTCTGCATAAAAGCACATTTCAGTGTAAATAAATATAGCAGTGCAAATAATACAAAGGAACAAAAGGATATTGACTGAAAGGGAGGGAACAAATTACCTGAGCCAGGTAGTACTCGAAGAGGTGGTTTGCTACCCTATCACCATCCATGATAGGGGCATCATAGGGAGAGACTGCATGGAAAAGCAAGTTCCTGGCAACCAGGCTTTTTTCCTCAATGTTGGGACCAGAGAGGCCCCTGTTGGGATAAGTTCTGGCTTCCCCAAAGGCAGATTTTACTGCATGAGGAACCAGGACACCACCATAATGAGGCCCAGATGTAGGAGAGGCTGGAATGGTGGACCATGCTGTTGAAGTTGAAGTAGCTGCTGTTGCTGCTGTTGCTGTAGCTGCTGCTGTTGTTGTTGTTGCTGAAGGAACGGTTGTTGTTGTTGCTGAAGGTATTGTTGTTGTTGCTGAAGGTATTGTTGTTGTTGCTGAAATAGTTGCTGTTGCTGCTGATACTGAAGTAATAGATGCTGAAAAGGTTGAAGTTGAAGGGAAAGCTGAGGTCTGCAGAGAAGGAAGGCCCATGGCTGCCTGGTCAGATGAGGAGATGACTCGGGAGGAAGGGATACCAGTCCAGACTGGATCTTGTAGGTCACCACCACCTGAACTCCATTCAGCCATTTGGATTTCAGTGGCAACCTGGAGGCCTATGTCTTCCTGTGTCTTCCTTTTCTTGGCCTCTTCCTCCTCATCACTGTCGACAGACACAACCTCATCAACCTTCCTCTTACCCTTGTCTCCAGAGGGATCCACCTGTGACTGGGAGGGCTAACCACCTAAGCCTTGACCACGACCAGCTGGAACTACCATAGACACACCACCCCTGTAGACAATCCTGCCCCCTTCAATGGGAGAGGGGCTCCTTCCTGCAGGTGGTGGAGAGATGGTACTTCGGAGAGCTCCAAAATCAGGCATCCTGAGCCTGCTTCTGGTAGACCTGAAGGCTGAGCCAGATGAAGACCTCCCTCCACTCCCAGTGGGAGTTGGAGCTCTTGGTCTCCTCTCAGCCTGGGGAGTGCTGGAAATGTCAGCCCTTGTGCTTCTCTCCTCTGATGCCCCTTGGGAGGCACCAGCAGCTTGGGATAGATCCTGACCAGCTCCTGAAGTACTGCTTGACATAGTAGCTGGTGGTTGGTCAAAATTCTTTGAGGTCCAGGGATCAATAGGTTTGCTCCTCACCAGCTGGCCAAATACTTCCTCGTCAATCACTAGGTTGTCAAGGGTCACAATCTGATCCCTCAAGACACCAGACTCTGAAGACAGGATGGAAATGCTACCAGATGGAGTCCTCTTCAAGTTCAGAACTGACCAGTCAATATTTCCCAAAGCTTCCACTGCACAAGAAACACAAGAAACATGGTTAGTGCTACTAAGCCAAAAATCAGTTTGTAAAAAGAAATGTAAATGTGCATGAGAAAAGTGAAAGGGTTACAAAGACTTCTGTACAACTGGACTTACTTCTGGACACACTTCTGCTTAACCCACCAGCTGCCAGGTAAAGCTCCACCTTCAACAGGTCAAAATGGGGTAACCAGTGTTTTGGGGTGGGGCTCCTACCCTTTGACCTGGCCCCAAAAGCTTGAAACCACTCGAAGGTGGCCTTCTCCTTGTCAGTAGTGAGGCAGCTGGGGGAAAGGGCCTTCCTCTCAAGAGCCTTGTTCCTGGTGAACTCAGTTCTGGCCTGGTACAGGTAAGGGTGCTTCTCGTGCAAAGGAACCCTCAACCACAGCCATTGCTGTGTCCACTTCTTTAAACCACCAACCAGAGGATAGGAGGTCGCGTAGGTATCATTGCCACCCTTCCCAACCTCCAGAGAATACCAGCCAGTCTTGATCTGAGTCCCCCTGTATGCCTTTAGCCAGAACAAAGTTCTGAACACCCTGGTTGACATCTCCAATTCCAGAAACGTGCAGACCCAGATGAAACTTATAATTCTCTGCACTGCACTAGGAGCTAGTTGGGACAAGCTAATGCCCCACATCTCGAGTAATTCAACCAGGAAGGGGTGTAAGGGAAATCTGACTCCTAATTCAAGGTGCGCAATGTAAATGGGAATTCTGAACCTCGGTGGTGAGTAGGCCTGTAGACACCTGAAAATGTGTCTCCCCAAATGAGTAATCCGTGATGAAACATACCGCGTCTCGCGTTTGTTTCGACTCAGAAACGATGCTTTGAACTCACGAAAGTCTGAAATACGTGGGGTCATACTCGGAATTATTGAGCAAAGGTCACTTACAAGGCAAACATATTTTCCTTCGGTTTTCTCGATAAACTCAAAGGTTTTCAAAGGTTTTCAAACGAGTTAAACTGGCGATTCTCATGCTTTTTGATTTTCATCATGTGCGTCACATTTTTCTGAATCCGCCAATATTTTTAAATTATTTTTCTGATTTTTCTATGATTTTCTATGAATTTTGCAATGTTTAAATACGCAGAATACGCAGAAAATACGTGAATAATTAGAAAATACTCCGGAAATACGTGGAACCTTCTAGAACATTCTAGAAATCCTTGCTTGGAGAGCAAGGGTGTCTAGGTACGTCGAATCAAGGGAAATCACGAATAAAATCGGAGGAAATCAAAACATATCGAGGTTTTTGGAAAAATATACAAAATCACAGAGCGTATATACGCTGAAATGGAGCGTATATACGCTCCTAATGAGCGTATATACGCTCCATTTGAGCGTATATACGCTCAACCCCTACATACGATTCTTGCCAAAAATTATACAGCTTGAGAAGCGTATATACGCTAGGATGAGCGTATATACGCTCCTCACCTGCGTATATACGCTCATCCTCAGCGTATATACGCAGGGTTTTCTGACCTCGTTTTTTGCCTCGTGCCTATAAATACTCCCGGCCTTGCTCAGTTCGAGATACGACTTGAATACGCACACTCACGACTCAGAATCTTCACAATTTCACAAGACTCAAGTCACAAGACACATCAAAACACTCTCAAAACACTCAAAACACATTCGATTTCAATTCAAAGCATCGATTCTCTTCGAATCAACAAGCGAAATAAGGGTATAAATCTGAGATTACTCACCAAAAACCTTTCTTTCACTCTTTTTCAATTCCTTTTGTCTCTTTTAATTTGACTAACCATTATTTTGAGTTTTAATTCAATTAAAGCAATGTAGAAACTCACTTGTTAATGGTTTCATGTAAATATGTAGGTTTTTTTTTAATATTTTCATTGTTTCCATGGTTTTGCTTGGTTTTCATTTATTATTATACATATTATTATTGTCAATACTAACTCGTTTGTTCGTCTCTATTAGCAATTCAATCGAAAGGCGATTCCTTGAGTTTTATTCTAATAATTTGATTGTTTGCAGTGACAAGGTGAGGAGGATACACATACATATTATGCCTTACTAACCTTTGTTTTCATGTCTTATGTATATATATTCAATCACACTTGTATATATTGTTTAAACAAGACCGGAATTGAATCGTTTGTCACATTAAAGTCAGATAATCATGGACGACCGGTTTTCTAAGCACCTTATTAACATTGACTAACAATCAAGTGACCGCCTTATTCTTTGTAGAAGTCTTGGTTTGTTTATAATAGCAACCCACCTAGTAATTAGGGCACTTTCAAAGTCAATTCAATAGGCTCTTTGAATTCAATTGTTATGATTTATGGAATTACAATGAGACCGAGTAGAGGCCGCTACATGCGGGCGAATTGGGTTACAGATCTGATTCGTACCATGTCCCCGAACCCACGACTGGTTACTTGATTGGACGTGGGGCCATTAATTTGGCACCAATGTTTCGGGCGTCCGTGAATAACCTATATAGGCACGGTGGCGATCCCCTCAATTCGACGACACACCCCAACGCATTCACATGCGGATTCCATGGCTCAACTCCATGACACTGAAGCTGAGGTCACGCCCTCGCCTAAGGCGGGGCGAAGCCCTACAGTTTTTGGCGACTTCACTGGGAATAATCACCATTTGGTGAGTGGACAGACTTGAAAGTCTCGTAGTTCCATATTCATAATCAATTGAATTTTGCTTGTGACCCTTCGAATAGGGTCATGTCTTAGGCACCTTGGTCTCAATATGGGCATGTTCTATGCTCGAGGTCACCTTAAGGGAGGATTTTATCTTGGTTGCATGTGGTTAATTGATCACATGGCTAAGGTAAGTCCTATCCCGCCCATGCCGCGTATGCACGTGTTACTAGATGCGTGTATATAAGGGGTATCTCGGCCATACATCACCAATCTTGTGGTGGTGAAATTGGACCCAGCTCTACTTTTAGGCATGGTACACTATCAGACTTAACCAAGCTGACTTATAGTTCACTTAGATCCTGACCTTAAGTGAATAATTTGGTTTTGTGTTTCAATCAATGTGCTTGTTAACTTGTGACTCTTTGTTCAGTCCAAATCCTTAGCCACCAACTAAGCCCAGTCCCTTAATCTATGGTTTTGGTTCAAGACATGAAGTTTGTTGATCCATTAGGCCCATTCCAATCCAATTCAATTCAAACTCCATTCGACTTAGAGTCTGACTTAGGTTCGATTCCAATCCAAGAGTCTTAAATCTGACTTAGATTCGACCTTTTGGGCCTTAAATCTGAATTAGGTTCAATTCAATTCCAATTCAACAACCTTAAGTCTGAATTAGGTTCAATTCAATTTCAACCCAAGAGCCTTAAATCTGAATTAGGTCCATTTCAACTTCAATCTAAGAACCTTAAAACTGAACTAGGTTCGTTCGTAGACTCAACCCTAGGCCCATTCAATTTCAAGTGTCTCGTAGGTCTAAGAGGTCCTTAATTCTGAAATAGGCCCATCTTAGGTTTGAATCTTTCTCGAGTCTAGCACCTTAAATCAGATTTAGGTCTAGCCCATTCAAGTCTACTTTCGAGTTCAGTTCCTTAAGTCCAGAACCTCAAAACTGAGTTAGGTTTGTTCTTAAGAGTTTTCAATCTTTGTTTCTGGGTTCTAAAGTGTAATTTCTTGATTTCAGCAAGATAGCAAAGACTCGCAACTTGTCTCTGGGGCCCAGAAGAGTAACAAGAAGCCAAACCCGACGCGCTCCTGATCACCAAGACACTTCAATGGCAAACATCGAACAACAGCTTAACGCTATTCTCGAAAAGCTCGAGTCGGTGAATTCTCGCCTTGATGCCCAAGAAAAGAGTATTGGGGAGCTGAAAGACAAGAGGACCCAAGAAAAACCTCTCGAGTCTGACGGGGAGGGAGAAGACGATGCTGAAACACCACTTCCTCCTCCAAAGACTGAGACGGAAAAGAGGGTGGAGCAACTTGAAGAGTTGGTCAAGAGAATGTCTGAAAATTCAGTTCAAGGGCCTCGTGTTGCTGATTATGAGATTAAGGGCCAGCTTCCAAAGAAGTTTGTCATCACTGATTTGCCCAAGTTCAAGGGAACTGAAGACCCAGAGGACCACCTCCGCACTTTTAACATCTCAATGGTCCTCAAGGGAATGAGCAAAGAGCTATTCACTTCGGTGTTCCCTATTACTTTGGACACACATCCATCCAGGTGGTTCAAGACTCTGAATCAAGCCAAGCTCGATGACTGGGAATATATCAAGCACGAGTTCCTAAAGCAGTACAGGTACAATTCCCAGCTTCCTGTTGGTCTCCGTGAACTAGAGGCCACCAAGCAAGGTGAGAGAGAAAATTTCTCTACTTTCCTTAATAGGTGGAGGGAGAAGGCCGCTCAAATGACCAATCGACCGAATGAGGAAGATCAAGTTCGAATGGTCATCAAGAACCTTCAGCCCAAGTATCGAGAGCCACTCAAGTTTCAACCCATTGATTCATTTACTGGGCTCTACAAGGTTGGCCTCCTAGTTGAGGAAGATGTTCAAGCCCAGAAGTCTAAGGGTAACGGTGGGGGCTTTAACAAGAAAGGTGGCTCCTCCTTTTCCAACACTGATCAAATCAGCCACATCACCAATGACAACTCTTCTAACCATCCAGGCTCTTTCAACAACAGGCCTCGAGGACC
>SNQN01002383.1:45862-75215 GCA_008642245.1 Bassia scoparia | reverse complement strand
ATGAATAATAGAACATCACAATTTATCCCCAAACACAATTTCAAGTTTAATGGCATGCATTCCAAGTTTAATGTCATTTTAAGAAATATATTTTTAACTTATACTCCCTCCGTCTTTTATTATTTGCTACATTTTGACTTGCAGCACTGTTCATTTGTGAACTTTGACTGTCTTTAGATTTATATACATAAGGAAAAACATAGTCATCTTGTTTGATTCGTCTCAATTTGTACTTTCAAATATATAATTATTATAATTTTTTCATATATGTAACTTGAGATATTAGTATTTGAAATTGTGTATCGAAAACTGTAAAAAAGCAAATGTAGCAAATAAGTAAGGAAAGAGGGAGTATAACGTTTGGGACGTCCGTTAACAATATCGAATACGCAAATTTGATTTTCAAAATTGTTTGCTAAGACAAGACAATTACTCAATTAGACAACTCAAGTCGCACGTTCGATCCCTCCTCTATTTCTATTTCACCTTTTTTTTTTCCCTATATCAGTTCTCCTTGAGAAAAGAGTACAGTTGGCATTAGTATTAGGTTTTCTCTCACTACTATTGCTACTACTATTGTCCAAACTCCATTATTCATTCTTCGATTTCATACTCATCTTCTTACAGATCGCAGATTCTTCAACATTCGAAGGTAATCTCTTCGAAATTCATACTTTTTTGCTTTCGTAATTTGCTCATTTTTTGTCATTTTTTATAGTTTAATTAATTAATTATTCTGAGTCAAATTCTAGGTTTAAACTTTGACTTTCGAATTTCGATGATGAAATTCAATTAGTAGACTTCGAAATTCAAGCTGTTTTCTTATTGTTTGATGCAAGTTTGTAGTGGTAGGCTGATAGCTTGTTGTTTGAATAAAGGTATTTAATTCTGTAACTTTATACATCATCAAAAGCTTGTTGCGTGTGAATTTAAATGATTTTTCAACTTTTTTTTTTCGATAATTTTTATGTGCTTTGCGTCACTTTTACTTGCGATTTCTTTCTATTCAATGAACTAAATTCGCGCATTTTGTTGTCATAAATTTGCAATTWTTCCTCTGATAGTTGGTRGAAATTGGAGATGGATGACATAGAGCAGTACAAGGCCAAATTACTCGATGCGGTCGAGCAAGGGAAGATTGTAATGCAGGAAGCTCTTGTGCAAGCAAAGCAGAAATTGAATGAGATGCCGGATTTGCGGCAGAAGTTGAACGAGATACCGGAATTAAGGCGCAAGTTGAGTGAGATCCGAGTATAAGCAGAAAATTAACAGAGTCGCCCGGAAATTCAATGTATAATTGCTGCTGCTCGTTGTTAAATAACGATCTTTTTTCGTTAATGTCAGTCCTCGATCTATCCATCGGTTTGGTTGCCAGAAACTTTATCATGTTGTGTTCTGGTAGCTCTGCAATTCTATTTCATGCTTTTGATTTTATTGTGTTTGTAAGTCATTCTATCATGTTGTTGCTCGGTACACTATTTTCTTGTTTTTGTTCTGTTTTTATAAACAAAACATATACACTTAAAAACGTGGTGAGAACATATACACTTTAGAAAAGTGGTGAAGACATATACCTTTAGAAAAAGTGGTGAACTTAATGGTTGAAAAGGTTTAATCCATTTGTTGTTTTGGAAGTGCTTCATGATAATCGATTATTTTTTTTGTTGAATTGTAGTTGAAATTTCGACAGGACTCCATTCATTACTTTGATGGGCAATGACATCAGTTCTCTATCATGTGATTTTGGAGAACTAGGCATAGGTTGGTCTTTGAACAAGACAATGAGTTATGCAGCTTTGCACTTTACTTTGTTGTCTCTGTGGGTGTTTTTATGCTCTCCCTTCAAAGTAATTTGAGTCTCTTAGTGTGGTGTCTCTTATCTAACTAAATTGACTATTATTTGGGTTTTCTTAATACAAACTAGTGATGGACGACAGATCATACAAATATCTTATCAAACTCTATCCACCCCCCCCCCCCAAATATGACACTAAAGGGAGCTAGAGGCACACGATGGTCTTGATTGTTGTGTTGAATGGGGTTATGATATGTGGAAAGGAATAAGTTACACTCGCTTAACATGAAAAGGAATGCTAGGGGTGATTTAATGGGAATACGTTGTAATGATTCAGTGGATGGGGGTGTGCTTGCAGCAACATGTTATGTAGTAACACGTAACTCTTGGAGGACACTTGCTGCACAAAGTTACTCCCTACTTCGTGGTAATTGTATACTGAGGAGTGTAGCAATTTATGCATGGGAACTTTAATTTCTCTAGCTTTACATGAGCAGTTGCAAGCCACTCACCTCTTTCCTAAATTTGTGATTTGGAATCAAAGTAACAATGTAAGTGTAGTAAAGAAGGGAAGGAAGAGCCTTTTTGTTCTTTTGCTTTTGATATAGAGTTTAACTGTATGATTTAAGAAGGCTTTCTTGAGCATAAATGACGGGATCCTAAGAAACAAGCCAGGGACAAAGTATGTATATCGGACAATTACTCTTCAGTATAATCTTTACATATGAAGATATGGAACCTTTTCTCCTATCTTCTAATAATTTTTCTGAAGAAAACCATTGGTTTTTGTTAAACTTCCTTCAATATAGTCCAATGAACTTTGTACATTCGACAGTCTTGCAGTGTATTTCTTGAAGGTTACTAAGATTGAAATTCAGACAACTATACATAAGGCAATGTCATACCCTGTACCTGAAATTGGACTGTTACATCTTTAAAATTTGGTTCATACGAGTATACAACTGGCTTGTGTACAATGTATTCATTTGTGCGGCTTTTCATGTCAAAGTATATGTTAACTTTGCTAGTTTGATATGATTCATGCTCTTATATACTGTGTGTGTGTCCAAGTTACAGTCTTAAAAAGAATAAATACCTAATGGTGATTGTGAATGTGGTTCTGAAGCCTATCCTTGTAATAACGTTTCACTCAACTTCCAATCTTTGACTAATGCTATAAACTGGTAATCTGGTTGATTTCTGAAAGAAAATGAAATGATGATGCTTATTTTTTCCTCTGATTCTAGTACGGTTTGTTTCAAGCGTAAAGTTCACACACTATGTGTCTTGCTGACTGAATGGGAGTGGCAAAACTGTCTTTTTTACCAGGTGAGCAACCTACTTAATCACATTTGCTGGTTTTAATTTATATACTCCATCTGTAGGCAGTTTTATATTTTTTTTTCGACTTGCTGTTCAGTTATTTTTGGCGTAGCAGTTTTGTTTTCTTTCTGCTATTATAGTGTGTATGATGATCGTGTCTTTTTTTTGTCAGGCTTTGAGATGGTTCTTACATCAAAAGGAAGCTGTGACATCCAATTGGACCAAATGAGGTGTACTTTTGTAGCTGCATCTCTGAGTCTAAGGTACCTGCACTGATTAATTCACACATAAGATAGCATTGATGTTTTTGCTTATTCTTATTAACATCCTTTATTTTATGACCATCTGGTGTTTAATTATTATGAGTCAGTGGTTAAAAACTTTGATAACTACTTATTCTGTTGAATATTGTTAGCTCAATTTGAAGCATTCAAAAAGGGGGGAAAAGTGGAAAAAAAAAACTCCATCTATGCTTTATTTTATAATTCTAGGCTAAAACTTCAAAACTCGTGCTTCCGTTTCCCTAGTATACACAGGAAATGACGAGAATGAGGTCTTTCCCTTAAACTGTTTAAGTGTAGACGTCAGAGTGAAAAAGATTGATGCATATGTTGCTTGTGAAGTTGATCTATTCATATTGACTTTAATTGCTAAGCTTAGCATCTAACATAGCCAAATCTTTAATGGTTAAATATCATCTAAGCACACATGGTTGTAGAGTTCAGCTGAATCTTTGGGGTAGTAACTGTATATCTGAGTTGACACATTTTTAGTATCAACTATGCTACTTCAAGAGTACTGTGGTAGAAAGAGGTGTAAGCAATGGGCAATAGTGACTATCGTTGAGCAATTGGAAAGCTTTATATTGTTCTTTGAAGTTACTGTCTTTGTGCGGATTTTAATCTTACTGCATCAATGTTTTTCTTTTTAAGGACATATAGCTGCACAGTGTGAGTTAATAAATGGCAATAATTCTTCTATTTTTGTTTACATGGGCAGAAGGTGCAAAAATTAAACTTGTGCATGTGATTGATGTTCCTGGTAACTCAGTCTTCGGCCGATCTTATGAGTATAGCCCCAGGCTGCTGGTGTTGTTTTTGTTGTTGATTCTTTGGAGTTCTTACCTAACTGCCGGGCAGCTGCTGAGTAATTCCTATTGCTATTGCAGTCAAATTGCTTCCCCTCTTCCTCTCTCTTTTTACGCAAGTTCTTACTGTTTCTGTTTGGTCTGAAGGTACTTGTACGATATTCTGACCAAGGCTAGTGTTGTAAAGAAGAGAATTCCRCTTCTGATCGTTTGCAACAAAACTGAGAAGGTGACTGCACATTCGAAGGATTTTATTCGTAAACAACTGGAGAAAGAAATGTGAGACTTCATGCTACCTRTTTTATTTTATATTGCAAAGTTTTTGTACATGCTTCTAGACAACAAAAAGTATGAATCTGTTGAAACTTTAAAGGTGGTGTAATTGAGCATTCTTAGAACTCCCCTTCTCTCTAAGACTCTAACCTTGGAGTCCCCCAACACTCATTTACAGTATCTTATTCTCACACCCACAAGGGACTTGAAAAGTTGAAATCCTTGGCCACCTTCATATCTTTGCAACTGCCAATAGCCAAACCAAAAACCACCACCAACCCGTTTATCAACACCCTCCAAGCTCTGGACTTATTACTCTTGTTAAGTCCATAATTTTATCCACGCCAACTTATCGCTTATCCACAAATTCTTCATTTCTTCAACACAGCCAACATCCCCGTCTCACCCCTTCACCACAAAGTGGATTCAGAGGGGATTAGCTGGTCTGCCGCTGCAGAATCATGTCTACCAATTACCCTCACCAATCCATTATGCTGCATGCCTGTATACATTTTGTTTAACGCTGAGCTCAATTACTATGAAATCAGCATATATTGGTTTCACATTTTTAAATTGTTTCTAAAGTTTGTACCTTTACAATGTCTCCTTGTCACTTCCTGTGGTTTGGATAGTTTCCTTCGGTTGGTTTTTGTGTTGTGTCTTAAATTATCCCAGCACATTACATATTTCCTTCAGAAAAACGAGGTGTTAATTTATTATGTCTTTGGTAACTCACAGTGACAAATTGCGGGCTTCAAGAACAGTGATATCAGATGCCGATATTACAAGTGAATTCACACTCGGAGAATCCGGACAGCCATTTGCATTCTCTCAGTGCCATAACAAAGTAACCCTAGCTGAAGCCTCCGGCCTGACAGGTGACGTTTCGCAGGTTGAGGAGTTCATCATCTATCAGGGAGCATGTAAAGGCCTTGATTTGGTAGCTTGTTTTCCTTTGGAAGAGAAATCTGTCTTTTATTTAATTATACCTAATTCTCTTTTCTTTCTTTATGTTAATTTTAGGGGATTTTTGTCCTTTAAAGTTGAAATTCATGTACTGAGAACTTTTGAAAGATGAAACCTGAGCATAACATTAGAAGGAATGTAGGAGCTAAACATTATTTTTCACTCCGTCTCCTTCGCAATTTCTGATACTTTCTAATCTTTAGCAAAGGTATTGACCAAGACAATTCGTGCTAGTGTGGATTCTCTTTGCTTTGCTGTTGTCTACATGATTGAATCTGCAATATTAGCTTTCGGGTTTGGGAGTGTTGTTATCGCACATGTTACCGCGAAAGCTATCAATGTTGGCGATGGTTTCGTTTCCTTGGTGTGAAATTATTCCGGTGTCTATTATCGGATGGTTCATTTAGAATTTTACATAAAATGGACAATGAGCTAATCGATGCTTGGCATGGTATCATACATATGCGTATGGATGATAATTTAACTGGGATATGAATTTCCCTGCCATAGCTCTTCTTCGAAGAGCGCGATTTCAAGTTCACTTTTTCATACATGTGATTAATTGTTCTTGACTTATAGTTTCAGGTGATGCTCACGTGTATTACTTGAAAGATTGCGTATTTTAATGCTTCAGTATCTACAATGTGCGTTCGACGTCAATTTAAGGTCGAAGATTATAAAAGTTGACCTAATGTGATAATAGAGTGGCACATACAAAATACAATTGGTAACTAACTTGATTCGTAATCAATCCGGTTTCTAAGAATCTTTCAAATGGTAATCCGAAGTTTTATCTTAAGCTTCGATTAATCCGAATTCAAACAAAGTTCGCCTCAATTGGAATGGAATTATTCTCCTTCGAAGCAAAGATGCTACTCCGTGATTTAAACCCAGAATCTTAATTAGCTTAAGACAACTCGTCACAAACTAATTTCGTTACGTGTTGACACTAACTGATCACGCTTGATTGTTAATCATAAATTCATATCTCATCACAATCACATTTATTCACATTGTACAGTTCAAATGCGCGTTGAAGACGTAAGAACCTAATGCACAAACAAGATGTCGGTAAATTACTGTTTGAAACAGCACAGTAACATGGCATATTAATATTTGATGCATTATTTTATTTTATTTTATTTTTATTTTTTTTTAATTTTAATTTTTCTTTTGCCTCATTTACAACTTTAATAAAGCCCATCTTCTGCATTCTTTGACCTATCTTTTTATTTATTTTTCTTTTTTTTCTACGCACCTATATATCCTTGTAATTTTGTAAAGCAGCAATTGCAGACAATAATATGGCCCATTTACCACCACTTTTGGTTTGCTCATATACTCTTGCGCTTCTATTTAACTTCCTCCGCAACACAATATTTGAATTATATGTGAGAGATAAAATGCTTTTTTCACTCGTTGCACTTTTTATTTTTGTTAATATAATTATTACTTGCATCTATAAGTAACTGTCCCTGTTCCGATTTAGTTGCTAACACTTGAAGTGTGTATGCGGACTTATAGGCGAATTTTGTGAAAGCGGAGATAGAGAAAGAAAATAAATTCGTAAGGGGTTCATGCGAGACGAGAGAGATAGAGAAAAGTATTTTACCACAAAAAAGTACAAACAAATAAATTGAACATTCTTAAATAGAAAGTGTAACGAGTAATTCAAAAACGGATAAAAACTTCCTCCGTTTTTTTAGATGCCCTGTCAACAAAACACACTTGTCGAGACACAACTTTGATCGTTAATAAATTATAATTATGATTAATGAAAATTATAAAAAAAAATAGATATTAATATATTATTTAACGAAGACGAAATCTAACGAGTCCCATTTGACTATATTTTTCATTACGTGTAAAGTACAAAACTTGGTCAAAATACTTTCTGTGAATAGTATAATTGTCAATTGGAAGCAACTAAAATAACGAAAGAAAGTATAAATACTTCGATTCGATTCGATTCAATTCAATTCAATTTTTCATTCCATTTTAGTCACGTTTTAATTGTAAATAATTTCTTTCAATTCAGAATGGTGGAATAGGTTCTATAATGGGGTTTTTCCCCTTTTAGCCATGCAAGTTTGTCCCTTGAGCCTTGACCCACTTGATGATTTGACAAGATTCTTTCATGGTTTCAGTTTTACTGTTCAAAACTTGAAATGATGAGAGAGAATCTAGATTTTATTAATCTGATTGGCTTAACTACTTCTACTTGAGCTTTTATTAACCTTTAACTTAACAGGTTTTAAACAGTTTGAGAAATCTGATTCTACTTTATCTGAAACCACTTTTCATAAAACAATTCCAAGCTTCCAAGTTCCAATAACCCACTTACTCCATTACAACCAAATGCTAAAGTTTAAGGGCAAATGCTACATGATTCAAGGGAAAAACTTAGTCGATTCACCGGTAGACTACCCACCCCTAATATAATGTGGTGATATTTAGAGATAGTGAAATTCCGGAGTATAACCTGGTTTATATAAGATTACCCGATGGATTGACGTAGTAATGTACATGATTTAAGATTTAACGCTCCAAAAGCAGCAACATGTATTCGGGAGCGCGGTGTCACTGAAATACAAGATGGGCGATATCAATTCATTATAAATTTAGTTTTCTTTACAAATATTGTACAATTGAGTATCCACATTGTGTTTCGGTCTAGTGTTCGAATTGATGATCCAATCGCACACCATTGCGCGTACAATCAATATCGTGTATGTGCCAATTCGGGTGCACCCATAGTTGCATTGCGCGAAGAGCTATGTATCATACGGACAGTGCGAATAGACGTATCTATACTTGTAAAATCTTCATTTGTATATGCATCTTTAATCTTTATACAAAAGCTATATATGGTAGATACAATTGTTCCAAACTCCTTTATGGAACAGGTCACATGAACAACCTAAAGAACACCTTAGTCTTTTGGTSTGTCATGTTCACCACAACATTTGAACAATGCATCTCTAWTACAAAACTTGCCAACTTGTTATCTAGTTTGTATGAAAATCACTATCTCTTTAACCTTTGAATCATTGAAGAAGAAAAAAAAATCTACATAAAATCTGTTCAAAATCGATATATTTCGGTTTAGGCTTCGAAAATCGACAAGGTTTCTTGTCTTGATCACCTGGAACACTGGTAAGACAGGGGGAAACACCTTGACAAGAGGAAATGCTTGAGCTTTATTATGAGGAAGAAGATGCCATAGCATGGAAAATGCATTATTGCCACTGAAGAATACCTAAATACACAAAATTGGGCTAATTAGACTCATATATTTGTTCCTCTCTTCGAAAATCAAATCAGAAACTTGTCCGTTTTAATTTGGAAGATGTGACACTTTTTTTTTTTACCGAACATCCTAAAATATTATACGTGAAAATTAATTTCAAACACACGGAGTATGAAACATATCGAATGTCGAACGACTTATCGAAGAGTTTAGCTAAAGGGATCAAGGAGTTAGGAGTACATACCATAGAGGGGAGTATGAGGAAGACAAGTCCAAAAATGGATATGGCCACCTACATGAAATATTATTTGTAGGAAAAAAGAGTCATTWGAAAATGAGACATAAAGTTGATCAAATTGRTTGCTTAATCAACAAGCATTATGTTATATGGCAAGAAAAAATGGCTTACCAAATTGATATACAAGCATGAAGGACCCACTGAAAAATCACATAGAAGGATGTCCAAAGGATGAAATATGCAATCCGAAACCAAGGGAACCTCTGATGAGAGCATGATACACAGGTTAATCAGTGATCGAAACGACGAAAAATGGATCTTAAACTTGAACTAGATGGGGATAGATTTTGGAGGAATTGAACCAACTTACCAAGCAATTTAAGGTGGTGTCACCAAGCAGAAATACAAGGTTGATTGTGTGCATATTTATGATGAACTGTTCATAAGATTAGCAAAGTAATTTAGGCTTATAACAWGTGAAATAGCATGTATTAYATAKTATTCAAAGTTTTGAGCTAAGAATTTGGTGCTCACAAAGTTGAGATCATAGTTTTTTGATGCAAGAAATGGAACAATGATGAACCAAAATACACAATCTGTTAGCATCACTGCTCCTGCTAGCATCTGTTGCAAAGAACAACACCAAAAACAATGTTAGTTCACTCATGCAAAAGTGCAAAACAGAGCATTTTAAACACAAAATAGCTTCAATTAACATGCTTTGCATCACTTATTTTCCGTACTAGTAGAAAAATTGCTATTTGTAACGGGCAAAAATAGGCGTTCTGTAACGATCACCTGAAAAATGACTTGGAAGGTGTAACCCCAGAATCCGGCGGTGGCGCGAGGAAGATCAAGAACTTGATGGGTGGTAAAATTGGTTTTGATGACATTAGGAGTTCCATCATGTATGGAAGCTAAATAACCATCTCTTTCAGCATCTATTCCCTCACTATGAACCCTATCACCACTTATCTTTTGGTGATAATCATAGCAGCCATACATGGATAACACTGAACCTAACTACAATCAGCAATAATAATCCAATTAGCAAAGCATTTTATTATACAATTTGAACAAATCAAAGAATAAATATACATAATGCAAGTTGAGTTAACAACCAAACATACCCCAAAATATATGGTAACTAGTGTAAAAGTCCACCTAAAATCAAAACAACAAACAAAAGCAACAAATTAGCATCAACCCTTTAATCAATATTCAATAATCATTCAAAGTATTAACTTTTGGAGGGAAAATTATGCAAAAAAATGGTTATTCTAGATTACTACTTGATTATAATTCATCAAAAATTCAAAACAAAAGCATTGACAATGAGAAGAATCAAAACATCAAAACAACAAACAAAAGCAACAAATTAGCATCAACAAATTTGAACATAACATTACACTTCTATATTACTACTTGATTATAATTCATAAACCCATTAATCAATATTCAATAATCACATGATCAAAGTATTAACAATTTTATTTTTTTTAAAAAAAAAAGGGATTTTGGAGGGAAAATTATGCAAAAAAATGGTAACTTACTGAGTGTAATAGTAGAAAATTGAGCTACCATCAACAATAGCATTGACAATGAGAAGAATCAAGAGCACAAAAAAAGCACAAACTCTGAAAGCCAAAAGCCAACCAGGGTGAACTCCTTTAAGGCAAGGTCTCCAAATTTCATCAGCATACAAAATTCCAGGACTTTCTTCCTCCTTAATTGCTGTTGATGATTCTCTCACATATTGATGAGAACTGCTAATAATATGATTAGTGGAACTTCTTGAAGAATTTCTAGGACCTTCATGTCTTGATATGAGAAATGAGGCAAAAATCATTGAGATTAATACCCAAATAACACAAAGCAAAACCCTCCAATTTAGCCAGTAGCTTGAAGTTGATGAATCACCTGTCATCACTGGTTGCCAAGTAGCTCTTAGTGTTGCTGATATATTATTGCTCATTTTTTTTTTGGGTTTTTGACTTGTGCTTGTATTAGTATCACTAATCACTCACTAATCTCAATTTATTGCAATGATTATGTTGGCAAGTTTTGGTCTTTTTGTGAATTTTGAAGAAAATGTTTTTGTGGGGTGGTCTTATTTAAGAGGAAAAAAAAAGTTGGCAAAAATGAGGGAAACCCAAAAAATGAATCAATGATACTAGTGTATGGTTTGAGAAAACCAATGAAAATCTGGGTTTTGGATTGAAAGAAAGGATTTTTATACTAGTATGTTTTGCTTTGATAATGAGGAAAATTTGGCAAAACCCAGAAAAGATTCACAACAAAAATTGAGTTTTTAGGGAAGTTAAAAACAAAATCCAAGAACTCAGAAGACTACAAAAGCAGGGGATTGAAAATGGGGAGTCTTTCAATGCCATATGAGATGAAAGACATTGAAAGAAAACAAAATCAAAGGATTAAAATAAGAGATTCAGACCAACATTCAACTCTTTACTCTAAACCATGAATGAAGAAAAAAAAAACACACAAAATCTAGAAAAAAGAGGCTCAACTTAGRACATCTAATTCAATCATGAAACTTGACTAAAAAGGTGGGATTTTTTTTGGGTTATTGTAAGAAGTAGTGTGTTGTATAAGCTTGAGAAAATATCAAAGATTTTGATCAAGTTAACATAAGCAGAACAACCTCTCACAATTTTTGTGAAATTTCAGCCAAAATGCATGAGAGTATATATGACTCAAAACATCAAAACCCACAATGGGTTTGATTGTGAATGGAGCAAAGATTCCAAACTTTAAAAGGGTTGTTTTTCTTTTCTTTTCTTTTCTTTTTAGTTGAGCTCACAAAAGTTCAAGCATTAAGCATTCAAAAAAAAAAAWTTAAAAAATACAATGGAACAATTTCTTTTGTTATTAGATAGTATGGTCTAATTTTAAATGCAATTGTGATGAAAAAAGAAGGAGAAAAGGAATAGTAGAATAGTGAACTTAAAACACCAAAAAGCTCTTAATTGTAAGCAAAGGAAAGGCTTAGATACTTGCATGGGAAAGCAAGGCAAAGGTGATTAGATCATGTGTTGTTGTGTTGTGTTGTTGTGTAAGAGAGATGCTTTGCTTCTTGTTGCTTGATCTTTGAATTGCTTTGTTGCTATTAAAACAAAATAGTATGAAATTAAAGACAAGTTTAGATGAGAGGAGGAGAATATAAATGGTTTGAAATTGGAGGATGCATGATGTGCTACTAATGCTTGTGTTATCATATGCTTGATGCCCAAGCTTTTTATTGTCTTTTGCTATACATTTTGAGAAAAAGACAATTATAAACAAGTACATATACATTAATAGTTGACCACAACTAATTTAACCATCTCAACTTTTTTTTTTAACTAATTAATTGAGCTAAATATGAAGTTATTAAGTGCTTAACTTTTACATTATGCCATCAAATAATCCAATAATTCATGCAATGATCGATATACGATATACTTCCTCCGTTTTTTTTAGATGATCCACCTTGGGTTTTGTGGTTTTTGAGGCAAAATATTAGTGTAAGTGATTAGATGAATAGATTGGTAATTTAATAAAGTATGTGGGACCCATAGATGAGAGAGATAGAAAGAAAGAGATTGTGGACCCCAAAATAGTAGAAAGTAAGTGGGATTATATGATAATTTATTGTGGTCCYCATGTCTTGAAAGGGAAAAAAATCAAAGTATGACAACTATTTCCAAATTTCCTAAAATAGAAACTGGGTCATCTAATAAAAAACGGAGGAAGTATATAGTTCTTGTCTCCGTAAATGAGATCAAAAAAATTATACGGCTTGTTGTCTATACAACTAAAACCGGAGGGAATGAACTCGATTACACCATAACCCAAATCATCAAATTACTAACCCTAACATATTTATTACTCATAAGTTAGTGAATAATACAGTACATGAGTAAATATTAATTGACTGTATTTTTCAACTCATAAGTTGTAGGAGGTGCCATTGCCAAATGCCAACTGTCAAATGCTAATATGCTTACACAACAAGTTTCTTCCCATTCTACTACTTCCTCCGTTTCATTTTATTTATTTTGACACGTTTTTTAAGGAAGGGAATCAGGTGTGTAAACAAGTAAATTAGGTAAAATAATTTTAACACTCGTAAGATATAATCTCATTCTTGCTTGTGTTAAAAATTATTTTACATAATGTGTTTATTTACACTTTTAAATCTCTTCTTTAATAAACGTGACAAAAAAAAGTTGTGATTAAAAAGAAACAAATTATTTTTTTTCCTAATTTTATTTTTTTTTTTGAAAAAAAGATATAAATACTAGAAGCAGTCTCAAGTCACAATCCCAACATATCCATGCAAATAAAAAACTTCAACTCCTCCAACATATGAATGTCTTGTCACCATTTTTTTTCTTCAGATTATCAGCCTTTGAAAAAAAAAAAGAATTGCATTTGTGTAAGAAGGGACAATATTCTGTTTTCACTTTGGATTTTTATGTTGGGTAAAAAAAATTTTACCACTTGAAGAAGATGCTTCTTTTACCCACTAAAGTAACTGCTGTAAATTGAATTCAGTACTATTTACAGTACTGCAATTTATTTATGTAAAAAAAAGGGAAAAAAAAACATAAAGCAGAGGTAAAGCCTGACAAATTTCATAAACAGGAAAATTAAAAATAAATCAATAATTTTAGTTGGTCAAATGTCATGCAGCAAACTAGCTTTAAATACATCAATCAATTAATAGTAATATTATAATAATTGAGGTGAAAAAAAAAAAAAATATTGTAATGAGTGCAACTTTTTGAGCAAATGAATAAGCAAACATCTATATCATGCATGTCAGCAGCACAAAAAAGGATGCTGTATATTTAACTGAAAACAGAAAAATCACCCCCAATTATGCAGGAATTCTGCATCAGAGATTCTGGATCATAGGATTCTTTTGATCCTAAGGTTGAGATTGCACTGTGACATGGTAAAGATCACAGCTTTAATTAACTAATTTCTTTTTTTGCTAATGATTCTATAAACATTCGGTTATGAAGGCAAGTTTATTCCAAGACTCCAAGACTTTCCTTATTACTATGTCACATCAACTTTTCACTAACTTTTTACTTTCAAGACTCATATCAAGACTCTCTACATTTTCATACTTTATTCCAAAACTCTCATCTAAACTCTATAATTTTGTTTTATTTAAAAAGGTAAAATATTTAAATTTTATATAAAAAAAATAAAAAAAAGTAAAAAAAAGATCCAATAAAAATTGGACACATGTCCTACATGAGTCTTGAGTTGAGTTTTAAAAATCAAAACTAATCTTGAGACTCTAGTGAGTCTTAAACAAGATTATTGCACAAAATCCACTAAAATCTCAACACAAGACTTTATTCAAGACTCCCAATAATTTTGACCTCATACGTAAAAGGTACTAAACCTCAGGAGTATATGGTAAAAAACGCGAAACTTGAGAGATATTTCGTAGAAAATCCCTTTCTTTTTTTTGTTAAAGAAGAGGGTGAAAATAATAACATGCATGGCATGTGATAAAGTTCAGGTGTGACAACTGTAAAAATGAAATAGGAATTGGATGAATGGTCCAAGCTAAGCTAAGCTAAGCTAAGGCATGCATATGTTCTGATCTGAAGCTGCTGTTATTGGCTCACGCAAAGCATACTGCTCTGCTCTGTTCTGCATACAACCATTATGTCTAGCTTCTAGACTTGTACCACTAATGTTAGACATGTAAAACTAACCTACTAATGTAATTAGGAATCATAAAGAAGTTCAAGTTGCATTGGTTGCATCAAAATTTGGATGGAAATTAGATGAATTGGTTTTAATTAGGCATTATTTGACCTAATAATGTTATTGGGTAGCTATTGCCTATTGGGGATCACCGGCTGGGGATGTTCGACTCGTGCATCACATTTTGAATGGAAATGAAAGGTTTATAGGCATGCATGTGGTACTTCTAAGTTCTAATTTAATAATGTTTTATAAAAATGAATTGAATCGTATGTAGATAATGTTACATCCTTCAATACGCTAATTGTTCGTGTTTTCATTCGAGAAGTGAAAGGTGCGTTATTATTTTTATTTTGGAAAATGCTAAACAAAACCCGAATATGAATTATCAAATAGGTATTGATTACAACAATTAACGTGTGAAATTGACATAAATTATCAAATTTCTCATAAATTGAAAACGAATATGGGTAGTATGATGGTGTCTATTATTGTCAATTCTAACAAATAATGGTATGTTTACTTCAACTTATAATTTTGAATTCAATTCAGTTCAATCTCGTTCTATTCCGTTTAATTCAGTTCGGTTCCTAATTAATTTTTCTCATAAATAATTCAATTCATCACCTAATTTCCTTCTGGCATAAATAGTTCAACCTTAATAATAATTCTTGTTACATGGCCGAGTTCATGACCAAACAAATCATGCTCCGTATTGACCGTATGTGTTTAGACCCTATTCTTTTGGGTTGAGGTTGGCTAAATTGAAATAAATTGAAGTTAGCTGAAATTGGTTGAATTGGACTGAAGTACCATAAAATTAAGCCCAAAAGAACGGGATCTTATAATTTACATTATAGATCAAAATTAGATGCATTATTAATTAATAAAAATCAATGCTATGTATACATAGTTACATACTCGACATATGAATATATTTGTTTAACAATATATCAAATGGATAAAATAAAAAAAAAAAAAAAAAAAAAAAAAAAAAAAAAAAAAAATAAAAAAAAAAAACTTGGAACAAAGGCAACTCAGCTAATTGCATTGGTATATACTCCCCCAATGCAAAATACAACGTATTGGAAGAAGAAAAAACACAACCACCATAAAAAGTCAACGTGGTGTATTGACTTAAAGAAACCTCAAATGCAAACTTTCAAATAACTATTTGAGTTTGCTCACTTTCTGTTAACCACTCTTGCATTTACTATTGTTGCTTGTCTTCTTTAACAGCCAAAAATATATTGGCCCCATTGTATCCTTTACTTATTATATTCTGTTAAACAAGCTTGTCTAAAGTATAAATTATTTAAGAAATCATAATAAAAATAAATTTTAAAAAATAGTGGGATACTCACATATCTTAGTTATATACTCCATCCATAACGCATTAATGCAACGATTCTGATATAAAGCAGAGAAGAAAAAATGTTCAATTGTTGCGATTAATGTTTTATTGAGGGAATATTCTTTGACAAGTTTCTAATAAATATAATTTTAATTTTAAAAACATAATAAAAAGTAAATTTTAAAAGGTGGAATAATTATTTTTTTTAAAAAAAAAAAATTAGTGGGATTTTGTTGCTTAATGTTAGAATCAAAATCTTAGCTGGAAGTGAAAACCTAAATTGGAAAAAAGCTTCTCTCTCTAAAAAACGAGAGCTTCTCTCTCCTCTCAAGAGGCCTTTCATCTTCCGCCAAGGTGTGGTGGCTAGGATTCTTTCTCGGTGGTCCAACTAACCCCAGTTTAGTTACTGTCTTGCCTTGATTACTGTAAGTAATCATCTCTCTTCCCTTTTATTTTTATTTTATTGTAGCCTTTTCATATCCCTTTTTATCCTGTCACGTTTCCCTTTACTGCTTTGTCAGATGCCTTTTCCTTTTTCGTCTTTCAATTTCTCGTTATTAACCCTGTCTATTATTGATTACCCCCTTCCCAATGTATTTTATTAGTTTTACTTAACTCTTCGACTACTCTGGGCCCTCTCATCCCTTCCCCGGTTTTTTATTTTAATTTATTTCTGCTACTCGTGCCTTTGTTTGCTTGCTGTCAGTCTCGCTTCCCAATCCCTTCCCTCGTTTACTGCACCTATACTTTCCCCTTTTGTTTTTTTCTAAGCCAACCCTACTACCTAGTTCGTTGTTTCCCCAAACTAATCATTTACTTCTCATTCCATTTCTTTAACTCCTTATTACTTGCCTTTATTATTCTGCTTTCCCAGGCCACTTTCTTCTTCTACTTTTTTTTACTTCAATTTTACATAGTTTCTTTATTTAATTTGAAATATTTTACAACCCTTTAACCCTCCACTTGCGAATTCTTTCCGTTTTGTTTAATCCCCCTCCCTTTCCCTCCCTGCCACGTGCCTCTAGCTCTCTGGCTTCCCTCTAATACACCTTGCTTTATTTTAATTACCGTATTAACTACAGTTAGGTGGTACGTCTAACCTTTGTTCCCTTTTAATCTTCAACGGTGGTGCATTCCTCAGTACCACCCTCTGCCCTCCCTTTCTTTTACACTGCCCAGCATTTTCCTTTCCTTTTCTTCTTGTTTTTCCATAAACCCACCATGAACCCAGCCCACCAACAATGGAGACATCCAAGGGCTGGACCAATCCCTCAAATCAACTTCTCCATTATCAACGAAAACCGAGAAGTTTGGAGACGATGCGTCCTTGGCCACCTAGTTGACTATCGTTCCATGAGCGAAGAGAGAGTCCAGTTTTATATCGATACAAAATGGAGGAAAAGAGGGCACATCCACGTGCATAAACAAGAGGACATCTATGTCTTCCATTGCTCAAACGAGGAAGACAGATGGCGAATGCTATCYCTCACGAAAACTAGTATTGAAGGGGCTCTAATGGTCTTTGTTCCTTGGGAGGAGGACAGAGCTCCATTCACAGTCCGGTTCCCGTACGCCAAATTCTGGGTACAAATATGTGGCCTTCCCTTCGARTATATGTGCATGCACGTKGCCGACCAAGCAGGACAACTATTTGGCGAACCCTTCGAAATTGAGTTCGAGCAAGGCTTCGTTCCAAGACATGACTATCTTCGAATGCAAGTCTCTATTTGTGTTGGGAAGCCCCTTATCCCAGGCTTCTTCCTTAGGCTTGAGGATGGGGGCCTCCTATGGATCCAGTTCAAATACGAGGGACTTTTCAAGTATTGTGTCAAATGTGGCTGCATTGGACACCAAGTCTCGCGATGTTCRAAGGAACCAAGTGAAGTCCAAAATGAAGTTGAAGCTCAAGTCATCGAGTTTCTGGAAAAAGKAATCCCTGTGCTTGAAACTGAKCCACTTTTTACTATGTACTCYCTCGATCTTCGTGCAACCCCATGCACGGAACGTAAAATAACCTCAACCCTTAGACTCTATAATGATGGGTCCCCACCTTCCCCCTCTTTTCGACCATCCGATGTTTTTGTGGATTTTGACTTGGGTTTCACTCCTGGAGGTAGGACAGTGGGCCCGGGACAAAGATTTACTGAAAACGATGCACCTTTCCAAGCTGCGGTCCTCGGCTCCCAAGGAAATGGTCCCCCAACACGTGCAGATGGGCCACCAGCAACCCAACTCACTTCTGCCCCCCCTAACTGGACCGAAAATATCCTAAATCAAACCCCTCTCAACATAAGCCAACCCCAATTTGCTGAACCCAACTTAAACCCAGGCCCAACACCAAATAATTCCCCCACTGACCCAAATCAGAATATTCCAAACACACAAACATTCGGCCCAACAGAACATAACCCATCCCAATTAAACCTCCCTAGCCCTCAAACATTCGGCCCAGCTCGGTCTAACACAAATCAGCCCACCCCAATACCACAAGATAACTTCCTTAGCCCAACCCAGATACCCATCCCAGAAAACCCTACCTCCCTTAACCTCGGCCCAACCCAAAACAGTCCTTCCACATATAACACAACCACCCCAGGCCCAAATCAGTTTACCCACTCAAATAATATCCAACTTGGACCAAGCCCACTGCACACCTCCCCCACCAACCCGAACCAAAACCCCAATCAAAATGAAGGCCCAAGAGAGCTAAATGACCCAACCCACATATCCTCAAACCTGATTTTCACTATTGAACCAAACACAATCACTCCAAATTTTCCTCTAAACCCCCCCATTCCACAAGTACCAATTGCAGTCCAAAATCGACGTCAACTTGCCATCATTGATAATAGTATTAGTAGACGTCTCCAAATCCCTGGCTTTGTCACTAATAGAAGGGATGATGTTCTTGGTTATGGTCAAGTCTTCCATGCTATTTCGGAGGATTCCGGAAGAGTTGTTGGTAGAGAAGTCACGGAGGATGATGAGCTAGAGGGCTCACCAATGGACACCGAGGATGGCTTAGACCATGACCCCAATGAAGAAGAAGCCCTAAATGAAGCTTTTAGTAGTGGTCTTATCCCGGAGGTCCCACCACCCATTCAACCATTTGAGGAAAATTCAAATTTCATCAACCTGATCCCAGACACGGAAATTCCTTCGGAATGGAGTGAGGATGAGGATCCTGTAGAATTACACAGCCACTCCACCTCTCCCCCCATCATCACACATGAGCCCATCTTGGAGAGTACCTTTGAGATCATCAATGATATCATTGTGGATGATCTACCTACCCCCACTGAAGTCATGTCAGATGGAGCAATTCTCTTCTCTAGCCTCACTTCCAAGGATAGAAGGGGTAAGTTTGGGAGAAACCAAAGATTCAAAAAGAAGAAAACCAAAAGAAGACATCTACCTCATAGAGACCCATCCAAAAGGAAGGCTGTCACGGATCCTGATCTATGCTCACTTGCTTTCAATGATTCAGAAGATGATGCTGATTCGGGACTTCTGACAAGGCTCAAAGGGAAGAAAGCTAGGCTCAATGTCCTACAAAGGGACCCAGAAGACCTCAGAAAGCTGAGGAAAAACAGCAACCCTACTAGGGACACCATTTTTGCTAATACTGGCATGCACTTTGAGCTTGGGGTTAATCTATGTCTTGCTGGAGATGAAGGGTCTTCGGTGGCTGGACCTTCTCAGCCACCTAGGTCACCATGATAGGTGTTTCTTGGAATTGCAGGGGCCTAAATGACCCTACCACCCCCGCAATCCCAATTATTAAGTTTTTGGTAGAGTCTACTTTTGCTGATTTTATTTTCCTCTCTGAAACTAAATGTAATGGCGACTTAGTGTTTAATAGGCTTCGCCCCCTGGGCTTCAACTTTTGGACTAGTTTTGATGCCTTAGGTTCCAAGGGGGGACTCTGGGTAGGATGGAAAAACCCGACCCTCTTTTCGGTAGTTTGTTCTACTTTTAACTTCATTGTACTAGATGTTAATGATGCCCAAAGAGGCCAATGGACTTTGTTTTTGTTGTACGGAGAGCCTGATCACTCACATAGAAAAGAGGTGTGGGACTCACTCTCAACTCTTATCTCACTTACCTCCAATCCTTACGCCATTATAGGCGACTTCAACCAAATAGACAGCTTTGGYGACAAATTAGGGGGAAATCCCCTTAGAATCCAAGGACTATCCTCCTTTACAACGTGGAAAAACTCTTTTCCCCTCCTTGATATACCCTTTGAAGGCCCTCGTTTTACTTGGGACAATGGGCGTAAGGGGGACGAAAGAATCCTTGAACGCCTTGACAAAGGCTATGCCTCGGCTTCTTGGCTAGACCTTTTCCCCGACTCCTTTATCCAACACAAACCTATCACAACTTCCGATCACTCTCCCATCATCCTACACACACATAAACAGACTACGAAAGTCAACAGACCTTTTAAGATCCCAATGTGGTGCCTCCAATTTGAAGAGTGTGAGCTTAACATGCTGAACAGCTGGAGCCAACCCATCCAAGGCTCCCCTATGTTCCGTTTCCAGAAGAAAGCCTCCCTTGCCAGAGACTGTTGTAAGGACTGGGCTCTAAAAAAGAAAAACGAATGGAATGGCAAGTGGAGCGACCTTGAATGCAAAATCACTGAAGGTCTGGAAACCCTGATCTCTACCGGTGATGACAAGCTATGGATTGAAAGTAAGGAGCAGGGCAATGATTTTGCTAAAGCAAAAGCTCTTTACTGGAAACAGCAAGCAAAACTCAAATGGGATATTGAAGGAAACACTTGCTCCCGGTATTTTTTCAATTGGGTCAAAGGGCGTGCCCATAGGAACAARATTGTAGCTCTAAAGGACACAAATGATGAATGGATCTCCGATACGGAAAACCTGGGCAAACTTGCTACTGACCACTTTAGAGACTTCTTCAACCCTCCCCCCCCAGTTCACCAGGGTGAAACGAGACAACAAGTTATCGATCTAGGCCTGTCTGGAATCAGTCACAAGCTCTCGGAAGACCAGTACCATGAGTTAGGAAAACCTTTCACAAAAAAAGAGGTAAAGAAAGCCCTCTTCTCTATGGGACCCTGGAAAGCCCCTGGACCCGATGGTATCCCTGCAGGCTTCTACCAAAAGAACTGGAAGAAAATTAAGGGTGATATTGTGGATGGTGTTCTCTCAAGTCTTAACTCGGGTCATATACTAAAAGAATGCAACAGGACCAACATAGCCCTTATCCCAAAGAAAGATAACCCGGAAAACATGAACCACTTTAGACCTATTAGCCTCTGCAATGTCTCTTACAAGATAGTCTCCAAGTGCATCACTAATAGGATTCGGAAGGTGATCGACACTATTGTTAGCATAAACCAAAATGCTTTCATCCCGGGACGCCAGATTGCTGATAGCATTCTCACAGCCCATGAACTGTTAGAAAACATCCGCACTTCAAAAAACAGGAGGAGGGCTAAGGTGGCTGTTAAAACAGATATGAGCAAGGCCTACGACAGAATCCGCTGGGACTTCCTGGAAGCCTGTATGATAAAACTGGGTTTCCCGCAAAATTTCACCGACCTCACAATGAGCTGCGTGAAAACAGTGTCCTATAGCGTCGTCTTCAACGGCAAACCCCAAACCCCCTTTACCTCGAAATGCGGTCTGCGACAAGGTGACCCTCTATCGCCATACCTCTTTATCCTATGTATGGAGGCTCTGGATGGACTGATCAAAAATGGCAGCCAGCAGGGATTCACTGGTATCCAGATAGCAAGGAACACCCCCCCGATCTCCCACCTCTTTTTTGCCGATGACGCAGCCTTCTTCTTCAACTTTACTAAAGAGGCTGTGACCTTCTTTACCAGGACCTTAGACCTTTTCTGCTCAGCTTCAGGAGAGATGATCAATAAAGAAAAGTGTGTGGTTATGGTAAACCCACTCTGTAACCAGGACACTAAGGATTTCTTAACGACACACCTGGAAATGCCCCTTGATTCGTCGCTTCAAACCTACCTTGGAATCCCAACAGATTTCGGGTCGACAAAAAAGGAGATTTTCAGAGGCTTAATTAAGAAAGTCCAAGACAGACTCAACAGYTGGAACTCCATATTCCTCTCTCCAGCAGGCAGATTAACTCTGATAAAGTCAGTCCTATCCTCCATGAGTAACCATGTGCTCTCAGTGTTCAAAATACCTAAAGGAATAGGGAACAAAATCAATAAAATCATGGCAAAGTTCTGGTGGGCAGGCACCAAGAAAAGCGCGGTCCTTCACTGGAGAAGCTGGGAACAAATAACCTCTCCAAAAAGTCAAGGGGGACTGGGCATCCGCGACATTCTCACGCTTAACAAAGCTCTCCTCATGAAGCAGGCTTGGAAGGTCATCACCAAACCAAACTCACTAATCAGCAGGCTTTACAGGACTAAATACAAAATCAGGGATGACACTCTCTTCACTGACTCCTGGGAGAAGGTTACGGGGTCCTGGGGATGGAATGGAATCAAATCTAGCATCAGAGAACTCAGGAGAGGCTGTTGCTGGTCAGTTGGCAATGGAATGAAAGCCAAAATAGGGGACCCTTGGCTCTGGGGTCAACCCCCTGCCCCTCATCAAGATCTACGTGATGACCGCCTTATAAAGATCCTCAACTCTGGGAAGATTGCCCTATTGTTTCTCAATGAGGGCTGGGATAAACACCAACTCGATGCCATCTTCCACAAAGAAAGTGTCAAACAAATGCTCGCTATGGAACCCTTGAATAGAGAGACGGAAGACATCCTAACTTGGAAGCTCAGCAAAAATGGAAACTACAATGTCAAGCAAGGGTATGAGTTTTTGTGGACCAGGAAAACAACKGAAAACCACTYAAAGGACAGGAGGAARATGCGAGGAACTAYAAAGTTCCCCTGGAAATTACATACGAGCGCCGATATGAAAATCTTCCTCTGGAAAATCTCAAATGACGCCTTGGCTGTGGGTGCTGAACTACAGAAGAGAAACATAGGGGAATCCTTTAACTGCCCCCTATGCCACAGCCCCAACAGTAACGGTACACTTGAAACTTTGGAACATCTGTTCCGTGACTGCGAGATTTCAAAAAGGATCTGGAGAATGGGGCCCTTAGGCATAAACACAGAGAATAATAGAAGCATCCCACTCTACAACTGGATCTTAAACTGGCTAAATTACTTTGGTAAGGGGAGGAACCCAACAGACAGCGGCACAAACTACTTCCTCGCCACTCTTCAAGAACTTTGGCATGAAAGAAACAACACCATCTTCCAAGCAAAAAAGCCAAATCCACAGGGCATACTAGCTAGAATAATGAACAGTTGTAATCACAAGGAAGAAGCTAGGCACAAGGAAAAGGCGACGCATAAAAAACCCCGAGACGGTTCACTCAGCGTAGGGCATACAACCTTGATTGGTGAACTCTGTAACGACTGCATAGCCCACATTACCCTGGAAGATAAACAAGTAAGACCGGGAACCTACAGACTAAAAAGCACTGTTGACGGACAAGCGACCCAAACCACGGAGATTAGAGCCAGTCACCGACACCATGCAATTACAAAAGCACTCCACGAAATACTAAAGGATCTACTGAGAAAAGGACGACTACATGCCCAGCTGACACTACAGGATACAAGCTACACCTCCCACCTAATCTCAAATCAGGATGATGATCGAAATGACTCCCTGAGATCTGCCACAAAATACCTGTTAAATTTTTTCCATTGTTTCGCTATTTTAACTAGCTCTACTAGGAATGTAGGTTGTAAACGTCTGAGGGCTTAACCACCCCTTTTCACACTTTGTCAAAAAAAAAAAAAAAAAAAAAAAAAAAAAAATCTTAGCTGGGGCAACAGAGATAAGAACAATGCTTCCATTCGAATATTGCCACATTTTGCATTTGCATTTGCATGGTGGGTCCACTTTAATTTTTGGCATTATAGTATTATACCATATTACCAGTTTACCACCATCATTTTCTTAGATATTTCCTTTCTTAGCATGATTGTATTACTCTATTGTCAATATGTGAACAAATAATTAAAGAAAACAAATATAGAAAACAAATAAATAAAACAAAATGAGGAAAGGACAGTAATTTTTCAAATGTTGTTATCAAAGGAAAATACCTAGTTCATATCTGATATGAACCAAATTGGTTCATATCAAGGCAAATCAAGGCAAAAAATAAAAAATAAAAATAATATTTTATTTTTATTTTTTATTTATCTTTCCTTGATTTGCCTTGATATGAACCAATTTGGTTCATATCAGATATGAACTAGTTATTGCTCGTTATCAAAGGTAAGTAAGTTTTCAATGATCTTTGAAAAAAAGAGTAATCATGAGTTTAATGAGAAATTTCGTTTAAACAACTATTTACTATACACGATTCCTGTTTCACATTAAAATTAATCACAGCACAATTTTCAAATTGAAATACGTTGTAGCAAATACGTTGTCAAAATACGTTGTAGCAAATATGCTTCGTATGATCTTTGAAATACAGCGCGTGGTAGTAGTAATGTAGTATGCTTCGTATGAAACCCTTAGGGCCTTGAACTGTAGGGGGAGAGGGAAACCTCCAACAACTATTACGTTGGGAGTAAGGATCGAATTCAGGTCATCACCCTTATTAGGTCCGTGCTCTTGCCAACTGAGCTACGGACAATCCTTTATGCTTCCGTTGGGGTAAGGATCGAATCCTGGTCATCACCCTCAAGGTCCATGCTCTTACCAACTTAGCTACGAACAATCCTTTATGCTTCAATTATTATTATATGCATACAAGTAGAATGCTTCAATGTAGTAGTAGTAGAATGCTTCCTTCGAAAGCAATTTACGTGTGAGAAAGAGAATGAACGAAGGGTATATATTAGAAGAATCAAGCTTAGGGTTGTTAGTTAGGTTAATGTGGCATATAAGGCATGAAATAACCAACATGAAATCAACATCTCAACTGCTTTGTCTTCCAGTAATCATCACACAACGAACTACATATATAACTACATAACTATATATTAATCATTCATATTTAGAGGTGTTCAACGTGTCGTGTCATTTTTGTATCGTGTCACTCACATAAACGGGTTGGGCCCCTTCAACCCTAAGTCGCACCGTTTAATAAACATGTCGTGTCAACCCGTTTAACTTAAACGGGTTGACACCCTCGACCCAACCCCGTTAATAACGGGTCATTTTCGTGTCGAGTTAGCGCGTCACGTCTTTTTTTTACGTACTAATGTATATAAATAGGTGCAATCGTGTCGTGTCAACCCGTTTATTTAAACGGGTTGAAATTCTCAGCCCTAACCCAACCCATTTAATAAACTTGTCGTGCCGTGGCAACCCATTTACATAAACGAGTCAAGATCCTCAATCCAAACCCGTTAAAAACGTGTCGATTTTCGTGTCGTGTTACTTTTGACCACCTCTATTCATATCCAATTCTGGTTTACTTTTCAAACAACTGATTATACAAATAAGATTGCCAAATCAGTAAAAGTTTAATAGAGTTGCTTCATCATTGAGGATTTGTGGTCCAACTGATTATMAGTTGCTTCAGCTAAGTTTGTACGCCTCAATTTTGCTATTTGTTGCCACTTTGACTTGACAAACATAGGCACATAGCCCATTTTGTTTCGGTTCGGGCGGCCGATTCAAAAGTTGTATTTAGGTGGTTTAATTTTTAAAGTTTGTGAGATCGAACATTTACCGCTTGTGCTAAGCCTTGTTGTGACGTTAGATTTAGGACCTAAAACTTTATTTAGAAGTCATAAGTCAATGGCTATGTTTTTTCCTCCCTATAATACTAATTACTAAAGCAATAAAATGAATGTATGTTGGTTCTCATATTTTAATTTTTTGCGTGGTATTTAGAGGGAATAATGGTAAGGGATATCTTCATTCACCCCTAAAAAGTCTCTAGTAGAGTTTGATCTTATAGATTGTAAGGTACTCCGTACAAATCTTACCGTTAGACCAAGTACTACTTGATTATATAATACGAGTTTGAGTTGCTTTATTCGATGGGGTAAATTGAGATGGTAGACAAAAATGAAGGTTTGGTAAACTAACATTAGACTATGGCTAGCTCAAAGTCTAAAAGTTTGCTTAATAGAAGCATAGCAAATCCAGGCCCAATTCTTTGTTAAGCCCAAATCCATTGATACCTAACTCTGAATTCAGAATTTCTTCACCATTTTTTTAGGAAAATTTGCTATTAACTACTCACTTTTTACACTTTTTTTAGAAACAACTACCCGGATTTTGTTTTATTAAAAATAATTACCCATTTTTTATGTTTTGTTTGCAAATTATTACCCACTTTTGAATTTTGACCACAAACCACCGCACCAACCACCACAACGCGGCGGCCACCCAGAAATTCGATCACCACAAGCCCCAAATTCGACCACCACCAGAAACCACCCAAATTCAATCACCACCACATTCCCCACCCAAATTCGACCACTAAACCCCCAAATTTGACCACCACCCCCAAATTCGACCACTACCACAAACCACCTCCAACTTAGACTTCCAAAACCCATGCGAGCAGCACTATATTCAAACACCACCTTCATTTGAGCACTAACCCAATCGAAAACTACCCAATTCGAAAACTACCCAATTTGAGGTTTTTAATTTACAAATTTGCAGAGGGCATAACTACAAGAATACAACCTCCAAATCAAGCGATTCTTTAGCCTATTTCGTGTATTTTTTCGAGATCGATAACTTTTATGAAGGAACCATGTCCACAAAATGGATGCATAGCTGAGAAAAATGCTACACCAGCAGTGCGACGTAGATTGGGGTAGTGGAATGGGTGATTTCGTGGTGGTTGGGTTGTGTTGGTGGTTGTTGGGTGGTTTCGGAGGTGGGCAGCAACAAATTGGGGTGATTTGCGTGGTACTTCATTTACATGCACAAATGACCTATGAGGCTAAGAGTACTATACAAGAAGTAACAAGTTTTCCTAACAAATAATGAATTGCCTTTGCCTTTGGTCGTTTGAATCAATTGGAATCCCTTGCAGTATCACATCCCATCCATTCATTCAATCATGCTCTTGACTCTTTCGACAACTTAAGAAGGAACAAGAGAGCTCCTATATAAGAGAAGGAGGGGAGGTGGTGGTGGTGTCCACCTAAAAAGTCTAAAATATCCCTCTTCCCGCACATAATTAATAAAGATAAATGTTGAATATTTTAGAAAGTCAATTAATTGCTTAATTAGTAGGTGAAAAAATAGGGAAGGGTTTGTAAATCAATCAATCAATCAATCAATATAAAATTATATAAATATAAATTTTAAACCAATCCATTCAAATTAATTATTTTTAATTTAATGTAATAGCTAATCTAAGTTACATGAGTGAGGGGGGAGCAATGGTGTCCCCCTGTGAACTTACAATTTTGCCCTTAAAGAAATAATATAAGTTTCAAAAAATAACATTTTAAACAATGTTAAAGAAAGACATAAATAACTCAATGCAAGCTTGAGTAAATAATTTGAGTAAAGGAAATTTAGCCATGAATATTTCAATCAATCAAAGTATTCACAATAATTAGCTACAAAAATATCAATGCTAATTAACATTGATTTTCTTAAAAGTTGCAAAACTGAAATCGTTGTCCTTTATATGTCAATCAATCAATGCCTAATATAGGAAACCTAGACATTAATTATAATAATTGACATTTATATGTCAATCACTCTATAATCTATTCACAATGCAATGAGTTTAGACACACAGCATGCTCTGTCTCTTATACACATCTAGATGTGTATAAGAGACAGATTAAAATGTTTAAGAAATATTATTTGCTATTATTTTTTCTTTCGGAATAGCTTATTAATAATACAATTTATTTTAATTGTAATTATTCTGTAAATAATTTTGACTTGAATTCAAAATATATTCTCGTATGATTTAATTTAATTTGTATAATAATGTTGATAGACTTGAGTTTAGTCACGCACGTCATAAATGCGTTGTCAATTTTTAATAAAACAATGAAATTAATAGAATAGAAAAGGAGTACTTTAATACATCAATTTATAACTTTTTTTAGTTAAGGATATTATAGTMTTTTTAGACACATAATTTTATTAAGGGTATTAACGTATTTTAAGAGGGGGACACCATCTTCCTCCCCCCTTCCCTTATATAATAGAGATTAAAAAAAATTCTTAATGTTGACACAAATACATAGTAAAATATACCAATGCACGCATCGCGTGCTCAAAATACTAGTATCCTTTAAGTCGTTTCCTAAAATTGCGCGCAAAACTAATGGTTGAAAGTTTTGTGTTACGGAAGGAGTACTTTCTTTCATATACTACTCCATCTGTGCCTTTTGGGATGTTTTAAATTAGTTGTTCCATTAATCTTTTTAGGATTAATTAACTATCAAAGTTACTTATATAGCCTTGCAATTAAATGGTCACATGAGTCACTTTATTACTTTTTGAGGGGACCATATAGGGGTATTATCGGGAAAAAAGGTAATAAGATATTTATCTTAAACTTCAGAGGGATTACTACTCAACACAACCATCGCTAATACTATTAACACGTAAAGTTAATAAGGTAAATTGGATATTCTATTAACACGTAAAGTTACAGCACGCATCGCGTGTATAGAAAACTAGTATTGTATGTTAGTGTGTATCGTAATATTCTATGTTAGTGTACGTGTTGACCAATATTTGCCTCATGATATCACACATGCAAAATCGTTGATGTGATCATATATTCATATGACAGTATATTCTATAGTGTGAGAGTATATTAATATTTTATGTTAGTGTATAATTTGGTATAATTCTAAGAGTTAGACGTGAATTAGTACGGTAATAATCTATATTAGTGTGTTGACCAATATTTTCATCATGATATCACACATACCAAAATCGTTGATATGACAATATATGAATATATGGAGTATATTGCATATATTCATATGATAGTATATGTATTATATTTAGTTGTAGACAATATATTTAGGATGTTGTATATGAGATGAAATATATTTAGGATATTTTTTTTTATAGTAAAAATTATTCTTCATCTTTATAATAYAAGTTAGGGAAAATGGGCGGGAAAGCGTTGARCGAGAGAGTGACACGTGTCAGYAGCATAGTGAGTAAAAAMTGTGCTTTAGTAGAGTTAATGATGATTGATTGATGATTGATTCACATGTTGTTTTATAAAAATCMAGATATTTTTTTACAAACTATACTAATTGTTTGAATTTATAAAATAGATTGAAATCTTTATAAGATACAAAATTTTATAAAACTAATTTATTACAATAT
>SNQN01002383.1:12165-23224 GCA_008642245.1 Bassia scoparia | reverse complement strand
TTCCTGGCAGGGAAAGTGAAAGTGTATCGTCTATCGAGCACAAAAGAAAACAGAGTTAGTTATATCAAAGATTTGTTCCAATTGAATCGCTTATCACAACAAAGAGATCAGATAGCATTGACAATATGATTTAAAACAATTGCGATAAGGCGAAAACGAATTGAAAACAAGAATTTACATAATTGAAATTCAAAAAGCAAAATTCAACGAAAAGTATTAAAATTAATGATAAAAAGAAGAGAGAGAATTTGGATTATATAGCCCACCCCGAATTTGTACTAGATCGCAAGAAACAACTCTGAAGTTGCGACAGACGGATTCGAGAACCTTGATGTTGTTGGATGATGTTGTGTTTTTTGGAGAGAGGGATTTTTGAGAGCTTTGAATCAAATCAAGATTTCCAACTTATATCATGAAATTTAGGGTTAAACAGAAAGATGAATAAAAACAGCTATAAGAAGTGACAGGACATTGCACCTTCCATATTGTTACCTGCCATGCATTAAAATCATAATGCGCATTTCGAAAACGACGTCCTATAATTGCTTTGCCCACATTAAGGAGAGGCTTTTTGGCACAGTCAATTGAAATGAATGGGAGCCAAGTTAAGTTCTTATGCTATGAACTCAAAAGACTATCAATAATGGATGAATTGAAGAGAAGTATAGACAATCAATTATGGTATGATTATCTTGAAGTTGCCAAAAAGGTTAAGACATAATGATCATGCAACTTCTGTTGTTGAGTTAGAGTGTAAAAACATTTTCTCATGAAAAGTGTTTCCTTCCATTTTCTAGAGATTTATACATTGGTTTGCGTAACTATCGAAGGAGAAGTAAACAATAATTAATTCACATCGGTAGTAACATTTTCTTACAATAATCGGTAAAATCTATTTTTCTTTCAAAAAAATGAAGGAAAACAATTTATATCCTCGCCTTCTCATACTACTCTTTCCTTCACTACCTCCTGTTCATCCCCATTTATTTTGCCTATTTCCATTCACTTTTTTTTTAGCATTGTCAACCAAACAATGCTGAAATATTGTTCCTATGAAATTGTTTTCCTTATGGAAAACTATTTTCATGATAAACCATTTACATTAAAGATATTTTACGCGGGCGTACCAAACGACCCTAAGTGGCATATCTTATTTCAAAACTAACTTCTTGTTGTTGGCTAGCGATTTCATAACTAGTGTTTATCAGTTCAAACTCGTTTGCGTGATTACTAGGAATATTCAATAGCTGGTGAAATGGTCATTTATTTTGCAAATCTGAGTATAATAATTATTAGGCGGTATTTTGTCAAAAACCCATCAGTTTTTTAGAATCTTTTTTTTGTCACAAATCATCTTTAGTAGATTTTTTGAAAAAACTTTGCTTTTGTAGGATATTTTGTTTGTTGACCTTCATACTTTCCACCGGGTGATTTCGGACTTGGTGACTCGCAGGTTTTCCTTTTATTTTATCGTCATGTATTTTGGTTAATGTTTCTCATCTTAATTTCTCATTTCTCATTAAACAGTGTTGTCACGATATCAAGTTTCGATCTCCTTTTTCGACAGTTTCCGCCATATTTTTAGTATATTTTTTGCCGTTCAAGAATTGTTCGAAGATATATATAAGTATGTATTCAACAGAGAGAACTGACGTTAAATAAGATGGATTTTAGTCAACCTTAAAGTAGCTAAATATAGGATGGTTTGTAGCAACATAGAGTAGATAGACGGTTTTAGCCAATCCAATATAGTGCTATGATAATGATGGTTTTGTTTTTCGCTAAAAAAAATCGTCTAGAAATAGTGGGTTTGTGACAAAAAAAGTATTATTCTATTAAAATGTTGGGTTGTTCGACAAATGTCCCGATATTATTATAACTATAACAATTTTTAAGTATTCTGTATTACAGTACACATGTACAGAGTCAGATTGATTGTTAATGTTATTAGCGAAAGTCAGTTCGTGTATCTCTGTGGGGTATGACATTTTGGCATTAATTACAAAGGGAAACGTGGATGAAAGGGAGGATCTTTGAGGATATTACACATTTTTACACTCTCGAAGTGATTTAACTAAAGGCTTCCGGATTGCAACATTCGTGTGTATGTGTTTTCCTTTTTGTCATCGTTTCCCACTGAGGAGGATCTGTTTCTTCGTCGTTGATCGCATCTAAGCAGTGTAGTGAGAAACTACTGGTCCAGTCATGGTATGAGATTATTTTGAAGCTCTGACTTTAGAAAGGATCACTTGTTGTCACCAATGTGGAGAGTGGAAAATGCCGCAAATAGCTACATGGTTGAATGTTTCATTCCTGCTTTATGATCGATATGAAGTCATTTCTAATAAATACTCTCCGCCTCTAAAGTAGAGCATGAATGAGCATTAGCATGAATAGTTTCTGAGAAGTACGGAGGAATTTTTGTTATTATCCAATGCCGCCTTAGTAACTGCACTGGGCGATCTGAGTTGTTAGTTATTCTAATCCTATATGCATAAAAGTACTGGCCTTTGGAAGGTTGGCTACGTCCCTCAATGTAGACACTCCTGACTTGGACACGAATTCCCTGTAACATAACAAAGTAGACGTTAAAACGTTCATTTGAATGAAGACCTTTGTGAGGATTAATGTCCCTTTTAAAAGGTAAAAGTCACACAAAGATACAAGACAAATAATGAAGGAAGGCGAACAGAATACAGGACCAAATGTTACAACAGAATACAGGACCAAAAGTTACAACAGAATGCAGGACCAAATGTTACAAAATAGAAGAAGGGCTTCATAGTGTACCAAGGTAGTAGCATCACTCGAACATTTTAAAAGAGAATGCGGAGAGATCTCCTTGAGTTCATCCCTATACCTTGCAGCATCCTGYGAACATCAAAAAGGCATCCTATGTCATCAGTCAATTTGAAAGAAGAAACAAAACCAACAGCACCCAAAGAATATGGTACAGCAATTCAAGATATGTCAGACTCGAGTCTCRACCAAAGTCAGATGTACATGTGAAGAGAAGCCTAGTTTGTCTTCTGTGTGAAGAAAAGCACATTCCAAGTGCAGCRGTGCCTAAATTCTTGACAGCTGAAACTAAGCCTAGCCAATGAACTCAGCATACTCCAATTAGATTCAAAGATACAATAAGTTTTAAGTTTAGCAGTGAGAGACGCGGCTAAGATGAGCAATATCTTTATCAAAAAAGTTATATTGATATTCCAATAGGCTCAGGGAGGCCAAACCCAACATGCATCAATGAGCACCAAGATATAATGTCTGTGGGGAATAATTTGCACAATATATTGGCAATTTTACTGAAGTGAGCGTCTCTGGCGCCCACAACTCCACAAGGGGCCACAACAACCAAAAAAGTCGGGAAGAAAAGGAACGGGAAATTCTAAAGTTTTTGCAAAAAGAGGAAAGTACCTCAAACCTCTCCTCAACGATAGCCTCTTTTAAAAGTCTCCTCAAACGCAAAACTGGCTCTTCGTCCTCAAATAATCTCAATGACTCACGTATTCTAGCAGCTTCTTTATAATCCTGAATGGGAAACATGCACAAACCACAAGTTAAAACTATGGCAGGGAACCATTCTTGTAAACCAATGCGGAGTATAAGACTGGTTTATATAAGAAAAATATGCATTGCTTGTGATTTCAGAAAGTTCTGACTTCTCAAAAAAAGAAATGTTCACTTGACTCGCAGTAAGTGCATTAAACTTGGTTTTCAACTTCATTTTACCCCGTGCTTAATGCCATATTAGCCATTCTCTAAAAGTAGTGTAATGTAAGCTCTAATATATAGTTTGGGAATTGAGACAAAGAGCATAGCAAACTTCAAACCTCATTCCATCAACATCCAAGTCATATGAAACCCAAAACAAACATGAATGTGATAGCCCTGATAATCCATTTATTCAAATGCTCAACAGCCTATATTTGCACAATTATCTTCCATAATTACTTTTTTTCATGTCAAAAAAAAATAATAATAATTTTTGAGATAAGAGAATCAAACATACGAAACACTAATGTCCATCCTATTCAGCCACGGCAAGTATTATGCTCATACCACTATTTCCACATGCTTTACCCAAGCTTTGTAAATTGTTACTAAACAGATTAGACAGTCGGAGCGCAAAATTTATTCCGTAATCATTACATGCTTTCAAAATGATGATGCAGTGAGCCTGTGATAGAAAGTGGTTCGAGACTCAAGAGTGGAAAGGATAAGACACTAGTTCCAAGATATTAAACTTGGGTGAAGGCTCAGTTTGAATGGTAAGAACGGAAAGTGTTCAACATTTTACTTAATTCTCAGTCCTAACTTCTAAAATCACAACTAAAAATAATTGAGGGGAAATTGCTATAAATTCATAGTTATTCCATCTGTTACACTTGTATATGTTTGAATCACAATTGAAATTTCACTGAGTCACTTCCACCATTTGTTACAACTTACTCCTTACAATACATCAATTAAATGAGCAATATTTAATCTACAAACCAAATTCTTCACATTCAAACATCATGCACAAATCTTCACTAGGAGATGATTTCTTTTCTTTCAACAGTATGAGTGATAGAAAGACTTCTAAATCCAATTTAGAATAATAAATTACTCTCAAAATTACCCACCATACCAAAACATTGTTCAAAACTCAAAAGATATCATTAAAAAAAATAAATAAATTAATTAATAAATCATTTCCCTGTAAAAGGGGATTTCTAGGCATCAAATTAGCAGCCAAAAATTTGCATTAAGCACCTAAATACTTGCACAAACTACCAACATCACCACAATAAACAAATTCAAGCAAAATTACTCCTAATGAACACATCCAAATAAGAAATCCGCGAAAAAAATTCAATTTGATAGCTTAAAAATCATAACACTAATCATCAACAAGATTTATAATTAATAATTAAAGGAAATAATCCCAATATACATACAGTTTTTGTGCACCCCATGTTGCTGCTTAAGGCACAGGCATAGTTTGGTGTCCGAAGAAAGAAGCCGCTTTGCCCTGATCCGGGCCAAACGGGCTGAACTCGGGGCTTGGGATCCGGGTGCGTCTCACCCACAGCATTCTGTAGAGAAAAGCAACTATCCTACATAAACTCCATTGAGAGCCTGCCTGTTTGTTGAAGCAAACAATTGTTTGCGACAACCCAAATCAAAAATCAGACAACCCAATTACGATTATTTCCTCGATTGCATGATCTTTTCATTGCTGGTTAACACGAGAAGTCAAGTGAACACTTGGATGCCTGATAAAGATTGCATTTTTTTCGATTAGAAACGTTTCCTGATACAAAGATGTGGTTTTTACAGTTGATCTATTGAGGAAATCTGAGGGATTTGTTGAGGGTTTTAGTTTGTTGGTGTTCAGTAATTAAGTATTAAGTTATTGATCAAATGAAGAGACAGGTGGATGAGAATGAGAATAGCGATTTTTTTGAAAATTTTGTGGACAAGAACAGAAATAAGGTTGAAGTTGGAAATACGAGTATTATGACTGGATATGACATGATTGTCTATGCTTGCACTTCCGGACATCATAGTGATTTCGCACTCCACCCACTAGTGAATATTGAACGTTCTTTCTTCGGGCCGTTGTTAAGAGGGTGGTATTTCCACAGATAATATTCATTTTGTATCATTGACAAATAAAATTGTCATGTACAAACTACTATCACATCATCATGCAAAAATAGAGAGGAGGGAGTAAAATCTCATATGCCGATCACTCCTGCGCTAATTAGACTCATGATGAGATTATCGACATACACCATACACTTTGCCTACTAAGAGCATCTTGATCCTCATCTCATTTTCCATTAATATTTTATGTCATTTCAACAAGTTAAACAAGGGAATCGGAATTGTTTTTAACAATTAATAATCTTTATCCAATATTCATAATCTCTTTACCTGTTTGTGAATATAGATTTTCGTATAAAAAAATCTGTGTTTTCATGGTGAGAGTGTCACAATCAAATTTTCAAGTATAATGATCATTAAGCAAGGAAGGTAATAAGTTACTCGGTAATTTAAAAAAAAAAGTGTAATAGTTTTAAATCAATTAGAATTTATAAAATTCAATTCAGTTCGAAAGATTCGCATTATTGTTCTGATGTAATTATATCTCACATGCAAATATTTATTGTCGCGTAGAATACAAATACACATATTCAATAAAAATTGGAAAATATATTCTAAGCTAGTGAACAATGGTTCTTGTTCTTGTTCTTGTTCAATTGTAGTCAATTACATTGGTTTGGACAAAATGGGGTGCTCAACTTGCCAACCCAATAATGTTACTCCTAATTGCTACTTGATCATACAATTCTAACATAACTTTAAGATAAGTGCTTGAGCTATTTTGGTTTGATAATTTGATCTTGTTTAGTCTATTTTGTGGTCCTTTTGATGTTAGCCACAAAAACATAGGAAGTGGATTGCATGATTTGCATCAATTGGAATTTGGATGGTATGGAAGAGGAAACCACAAGTGTATGTTCATATCTCTTACTAAGCATTCTTTGTTTTTATATGCATTAAGAGCTTGAAAGAGACCTCACTTTAAGATCATGGAAATGAATGGTTCCTCTTTGATGTTTCAACATCTTCTATTATAAAGTGTTAATTGTAAGCAATGTTAGTTGATTATGAAGAATTCATAGATATATGATTTGAACTTCTCAAGTGAGATTCATGCAAGTTTGGACATAAAATGAGTTAGTTTATGAGGTCAAATAGTTAATGTTATGTGTAAATATTTTTAAAATCTAGATATCGTTTTTTGTAATTTTTTTCGCTATTTTTAAATTCAAATTAACTAAAAATGGAGTCTCGGTTCGAGTATTGATAATAAGCTTCTAGGTTATGGGTTGAAAGGGTTGGCTCATGGCTAAACCCCTAAACCCATTGACTAGTTACATTTGGCTAAGCTTCTAGGTTATGGGTTGAAAGGGTTGGCTCATGGCTAAACCCCTAAACCCATTGACTAGTTACATTTGGCTAAGTACAAATCAATATGTCATACTTTCTCATTTTATCAAGTGTCGAGAGAGCCACAAGGGTAGGGATGAAATCGATCCCAAGATTTTTTGAAATCGGGAGGGAAGTTTTAACCATTTGAGCTATCCCTCACTCTCTACTTTCTCTTTTTATTAAATGTGACATTTTGAGCAAGAACGCGAGAGATTTTTCGTGAAAATGTCACATCTAAACAAAACCGACATAGATTTTTTTATTTTTTTTATTTTTTTGTGTTGAGCCGCTTCATGCTTTGGGACAGTCCAACCGAGCATCATTCAAACATATTGTAAGAGGCTAACGCAAATTCTATTATGGTCCCGGGACCATGGTCCTCATCATGGTCCCGGACAAATGTTCATTTTCGAAACTAGAAATGTTCATCTCAACATGTAAAATGTTCATTTTTAAATGTAAATGTTCATATCTGAAAATGAACACTTGTATTTTCGAAATGAACATTTTTATTTTCGGAAATGAACATTTTTAGTTTCGTAAATGAACAATTGTCCGGAACCACATGGTCCCGGGACCATAATAGGCCTATTGAGATACTAAGATCCCTTATCAGCCAAATTTGTATGATTCATAACCCAAAAAAAACGACGCACTTAGCCCACTTTTATTTGGAGCACTCAAAGAAGCCCAAGACTAAGTGGGCATAATCCCAAGATTTCTGAGTACTCATAATTTTTAATGGGCTAATGATGAGACTTTTATCAATGGAGTACAAAGCCTTTTACATTTTTCTTCATTTTTGTGTTACTTAATAAAAGAAGATAAAATTAATCCAAAAAAATAATATGTAATTAATCCCAATTTTTCCAAAAAAGAATAAGTTTTTTTTAAAAAAATAATTAAATAAATATCCACCCAACTACCCAAGTCAAACAAATCACCTCCATCACTTGCAATGGTGCATTATCATTATTATTTTGACTTTTTGATGGATGTGTTATAAGATTTATAACTTATAACTTACAAGGGATTATGAGGCATGCATATTGGTCTATTGAATTGTGATAAGTGGTAACTAAGGTGAGAATATAGCCATATAGGGTTTGGCTTTATGATCAATATTACTCCATACCTTTTGGATCGGGAAAATATTACTCCATATTTTGTACTCCGTATTATAAAATTCGGGCAATTTCGAATTCATATTGGAGGTTTATAAATAGTATAAATTTAGTGGTGTTTTAGTAATAAATTTAGACTATTCTCTTATTTTTCAACGAGGAATAGGTAGTAGACTAGTAGTTCAATACATTGCCATGTCTAGGACATTGCTATGAGTTCGAATACTCATTCTAACAATATTTTGAGGATTTTTTGAAGGATGATAATTACTTTGCCTAATCAATCTGCTAATAGTGCTAGTGTGCACAGATGAATTCTTGGTCTTTTTTTTTATTTTGTGTGTGTAGTCTGCAACTCTGCATAGAATAGATCATAGGTTCAAATTCTCCCACACCCATTGTAAATTGCACCATGCTAGAAGCTTTTTCGCAATAAAATAAAGGTACTAATTTTTGGTACTACTACGAGGAGTTCCCACCACTTTTGACGAGTAGACTAATTTTTCGCGAGAGCTTGCATGTGTATCTTGATGGGTAGCATCCTTCCAATTAAATTTTTTTCCATTCCCAAAGCTCGAACCCGAGACATTGATTAAGGAGTTTAATTTTGCCCTTAACCACTCAAGTTAAATCTAATTTATTAAAAAAAAGTACTAATATGTCTTGTAGATTAGTATATTAGCATTGATTATCCCATGTACTTCTTCCATTTCACAATAGTCGTTACACTTCTAATATCGCAGACTCATAGAAAAAAAAAAATTCTGTAAATTTCTATAAAACTATGATGTGCCGAAATTAAAATACGAAGTGCTACACTCTCATCCTTGGTTATTGTAATTTGTAACCTTTTGCTCCCTAGCATTGTAGATTTGTAGATTTGTAGATTTGTAATGAAGGGTAATAATTAGTGTTTTTTTTTTTTTTATTCAAGTGAAAAATACTTTCATATTTTTAAGTTTTAACCTCGTGAAATGGATGTACTGTAAACACAAGTACAGTACATGATGGTGCTGCGACTGCGAGAATCACGGAGTCATCGGATAAATTTAATTTGGACAGTAATTTTTTTAAAAATTTAATAATGAATTTCCTTTTCACATTTGTGTTTTTCTTTTACTTCCCGTAACAAAATAAACGCAACAATGGTATTTTTAATACTATTTACATTTTTTACTTTGACGGTGATTTGTGACTTATAACTTTTTCCATTTCTTTTTAACGGCAACTTTGAATTTGACACGTATTTTAAGGAAGAGATATAAGGGTGTAAACGAACAAGTTAAGTAAATTAATTTTAAGACTAGCAACATATAACCTCATTCTTGTTTGTGCCAAAATTATTTTACCCAATTCTCTCGTTTATACCTTTAAATCTCTTCCTAAAAATGCATGCCAAAACCAAAGTTGCCGTTAAAAAAAACAGAGAAAGTATATAAGAAAAAATATAGTCTAGTATTTGTAATTTTTACAAATACATAATCAGAGATATTAACCTTTAAAGTTTTGCCTCGACATGTGTGAAAAATCTAAATTGTTGTAACTACTTTGTTAAGAGAAAAAGTATATTTTTCTAAATTTTTAAAAAATGTTTCTGAATGCTAAAATGAGTCGCAAAAAAATGCAAATCGATCTCAAAAATTTTAAATCGAGAGAAAAATTTTAACCACGTAAACTGTCTCTCGCTCTTTATAGAAATTTGATTTTAGCAGGTGAGATTATTGCGAGAAGTAACGAGTCCCTGAGTCCAAGGCAGACACAACGTACGCCAAAATCAAAGCACCCCCAATTAGTGGGCCCAACAGAAAAAATTGTTAAAGAGTGAGTGGGACCCACTAAAAATACAACAGTAGTGTGCAGTGAGTCCACTGTCCACCCCAACAACTGAGCTGCTGCGGCACCACCATCAAAGTCTGGTGCGACGTACCACCCCGTACGTGATTTGATTGCCAGACCTCCTCACTCTCTGCCTGTCAGACACCACACTTTTATGCTGTCAGTGCATCGGGGTCGTGGACGATGAACTGTTCTATCGGATCGGATAAATGGTAACGGAGGATAAGAGATCTTAGCCCTGGAATACTACATGATTTAGGTTTAGTGGGTTCGATGGTCTAATTGTAAGGGAAAAAGAGTAAGCTAAGATAACTCTTTGCTTTTAAGATATCACTGGAATACCGAGGCTACGTTAGTTAGTTAGTTAATTATTTATGAGTGTGAAAATTTTGAATTGAAATACGTAGAAGTTGGATTGTTAATTAGAATGAATGAAAAATTAAAAGGTTTTCATGTAGTAATGTTAGCATAAGAATTAGGGATTGTGTGAGTTTAGTTCTTATTCGATCTTCACCCGTATTCGTCTTCGATAGTAATGACGGTTTTAGAAGGCATGCAACGTAAAAACATGCAAAGTGTCTTACCGCATAAAACACATTCATAAACCGATATTGTTTATTCAAATCAGTTATTCCTTTCTCTTTTTGCATGAAAAAAATAAATTAAACTTTGAATGTGAGGATTAGTTCTCATTTTTTGAACTTCATCCCTTAAAATTTAAGACGCTCATGTAATTAACCCTCTTTTTTTTTTTTACAGGCGAAGTGAACTGATTAGAAGTTGAAAAGAACAAAGGTAAATTGTTTTTCACGAAATATCATCGGTAATCTCTATTATATAAGCCAAGGGGGGAGCAATGGTGTCCCCCCTATTAAAAGACGTAAATACCCTTAATGATGTAAAAGACTTAATTGCCCTTAATTAAAAAATATAATTTCTCTTTATTTTTTTGTACTTTTTGTACTAAATAAAAAGGAAAATTTAATTAATTGATGTAAATACATTCAAATAAAAATACATTAATTACATTGACTAATTTATTCCATTGAATCACTTAAACATTGCAAATTATTTTGAAAAAAGTTCAATTAATTAGTAATTCAAATATA
>SNQN01002382.1:40998-52072 GCA_008642245.1 Bassia scoparia | reverse complement strand
AAAAACGCAACCCTACAGTTATACTCAACCTTTTTATTACACAAAAAAATACTCCACATTTTTTATTATCCTAATGATAATTATTAAAAAAAAACCTACAAAGTGTAATCCATTTCTATTGCGTATTAAAAATTATAAAATACTTATTAATCACCTCTTTTTTCTCCTTTTTCCTTAGGGAAAAAATGTCATATTTTATTGGAAAATTCTATATGGTGGTCTTGAGTTTTCACGAAATACACGCGGTGGCAACTTAAGTTTTGCAATTACACACAATGGCCCTGAATTTTAACTAATTCTACATAGTGGCCTCCAACTTTATGTTTTCCATGTGGTAGCCAAACTTGACATTAACCACTCTTAACAATCTCATCCACTTCACTAACCCACCACCCCATCTCACCCACCTGCCATCACCCTCCAGCAACACTACTACACCATTGTCGTAGATCTACAACTGATGCTGCCACCCTTGTGCGAGCCACTGCCAGCACCTTGCTGCTACTTCAACCTATTCGAACGAAGAAATCGAAACTCCTCTTTTCTGGCGAACTGCTGCATGGCATCACCTCACCACCTTCGCACTACTTGCATCGCCACGAAACCTACCCTTCCGACAACCACCACTACTCTAGCGGCGCGAAATAATCACGTTTTGTTTGGGGAATTCAATTTAGGGCTCTGATTTAGTGTTTTGATTTAGGGCGATTGGTTAGGTGGCGGCTTGGTTGGGTGGGTGGGTCGGTGGGGTGGTTGTGGGTTGGGTGATGGTCGAGTTTAATTGTTGGTTCTAGGTTGGGTGAGGTGAGAGAAAGGTGGTCACTATAGGGTTGTTTGGGGTGGTTGCGAAGGTGGTGCGACAGTGCGAGGGTGGGGGCGGTTGGTAGGTGGGGTTAGTGGATGGCTACAGTGAGGTTGGGTAGTGGGGCTGATGGTGGCTGGGTTGGCTCTAGGGCGATTGAGTGAAAGTTGGATGTTGGTTGGAGTCTTTATTGAGCCATGGTTAAGTTAGACTTGTTACCGCGTGGAGAACACAAACCTCGAGGCCACGATGTGGAATAAGCAAAACCTCAAGGCCACGGTGTGTAATTTGATAAACTTAGTTATCACCGCGTGTATTTTGCAAAAGTTCGAGGCCACCGTATACAATTTCCCAATTTTATTTTATTAACAAATATAATTATATTTATGTATAAAGGTACCGTATTTTGCATAACTTTAAAATAAAACACAAAGCTATTTTATTGGGAAATAAAATACAATGGTTGATAGGAGTTACGTTTATGTATAGGTTTTTTCCCCTAGAAAAAAGGAAATATAAAAATCAGTTATACAATTGCAAAATGTTGGTAGTTACTGTCGCTTATTTGATTTTTTTTTTTTTTACTTGGATTAATGAGAATCGAGTATTTTGCTTTTGGAAAGCTCTCATCAAAAGAGAGATTTCTTTTAATAATAGGAAATTGCACTGCACTCTAACTCTTCTAGAAAAAAACTTACCACAAAACTACTATAACTACCCCCACAACTTAAAAATAAGTACACTAAAAATTATACCAAAATATTTATATCTACTTATTTTATCTTTAAGTCTTAAAAATACTATTTTATTTTGTTTTTGAAACACCTCCAATTTTTAACAATATAGAATAATCTAACAATATAAATATTTATCTCTTGAAAATTCAACAATATAGAATGATTCCAGATTTTTTTGGGTAAATAATCAAATCGGATTAAGCTCAGAAGTTTACAACCTAGATTGCCCTATGACCCACAAGAGGGAAAAGAGCAACAAAACACTATACATTCTGCAAAACTCTTAGCCAATAAATTTGATCAGAATTGGACATCTTTTTAAGAAGATGGCATAACATCAGAGTAATTTCCTTTACATGCCTAACAATAAGATTTACACTAGGAACATGTCCCTACCATAGAGCCCTATTCCTAGCAGTCCAAAACCATAACAAGTAGCAGCAACACCTGCAATGACAACCTTCTTTGTCACTTGATTCCGGAACGGCTTCCTATTAATCCACCTAACCATTTGGTAAAAGGAGACCCACATTTTATTGAGGCCTAACCATGAAGAGATGTTGCCAGATACCTGTAGACTATAAGGACATTGGAACAAAATATGGTCACTAAATTCAATCTGTAACCCACAAACACAACAAAGATCATCCATAGTGATACCATAATGCACAGTTCGAGCCTTAACCTGAATCTATTATGAGCAGCAAGCCAAAAAATGAAACTATGCAAAGGGAGAGTGATTCTACCCCAGATAATTCGATGTCAATGCACTTTTATGCCCACCTCCATTATAGATTTGTAAGCTCCATCATATTCGATGCCAATGATTCCAGATTTGTTGTTAATAAAATTATGAAGTGTTGAAATTGATAATCAGAGAGAAGATAGAAATGCAGTTTGTAAAATGTAGTAAGAGAAACCAAGAACTTCCATTTATGCATTAGATGAATTAGATAGTATACATCATGTTACAAGAGTGAGCATTTCTATCATACATCAATAAGAAGCTAGAACTAGGTATATATACAACTAGGTAAGCCAGTTTGATCCAACTAACTAACATAACAGAATAACCAACTACCCTAACAACATATTCTTTTACAAACAAATTGTTCAGGCCATAATGCAGTAGGAGCAGAAAATCAATCCAATCCAACGGAGAAGAATGACTAAGATAGATGAGGCAGTGATTGCTGAGGTGTCAAAATCATGTGCACTGAAAGAGAAAAACATACTCATGTTCAATCAGTTAGTGTAGAAAACACATTGAGCTTTTGCTGAACACAACAGGTGTGATCCAAACAAGCTCTTGAGGTAGGCTGATTATCATGAACTCCAATCACCCCCCCCCCCCCCCCCGACAAAGCTAGAGGAGGGCATTGACATCCCTAGCTTGGACAGTAGCTCTCCATAATGAGGAGAAGAAATTGCCTTGGTGAAGACATCTGCTAACTATTGCTGTGTAGGCAAATATGTTAGCTCTATCAAACCTTCTATCACCTTATCTCTAGTGAAATGACAATCCAATTCAATGTGCTTAGTCCTTTCATGGAAGACAGGGTTGTTGCCAATATGAATTGCAAACTGATTATCACAATGCAACTTTACAGGCTGCAAGTTATCAAGCTTAAGATCCTGCAAAAGTCTAACCATCTAGGTTATCTCAGCAGCTGCAGCTGCCATGGCCCTATATTCAGCTTCTGAGGAGAACCTTGAGATTGTGGTTTGTTTCTTTGATTTTCATGAAATTGGAGAATTCCCAAGTAGAAGTAAGTATCTAGTGATAGATCTCCTTGAATTTGGGCATGAACCCCAATCAGAGTCACTATAAGTTTGCAGTGTTAGCTGAGTAGACCCTTGTAAAATAATCAATTGTCCCATTGTTGAAGACACATATCTGAGTACATGTTGTAATGCTTATATGTGAGGCATTTTTGTCTCTTGCATGAATTGGCTAAGGGTTTGTACACTATAGGCAAGATCAGGCTTAGTATGTGTGAGAAAGTTTAACCTTCCAATGACTTTCCTGTACTCAGTTGGATCAAGATACAAATCACCTTGATTAGAAAACAACTTCAAATTTATTGGCAAAGGTGTTTTTGGAGGATTGGTACTCTCCAAATTGCAGTCTTCCAACAGGTCCTTTGTGAACTTCTTTTGAGTAAGAATAATGCCATTCTTGACATGGGACACTTCAATCCCCAAAAAATAGCTTGCCCAAATCTTTGATGCTAAAATTTGTGTAGATGCTCCTTTAACTGAATGATTGCACTCACATTTTCTCCGGTGAGTATTATATCATCCACATACACTGTAGCAACCAAGATACCTTTATCATCATCTTTGACAAATAGTGAATAATCATTCTTAGATTGCTTATAACCCTGGCTGATCAACTCTGCATGCAATCTTGCAAACCATTTCCTACTAGCCTGCTTTAAACCATACAGAGATTTCTGAAGCTTGCACACATGCTTGTTTGGATTTGGCATTCCAGGTGGCATCCTCATATATATATATATATATATATATATATATATATATATATATATGAAACCCGAGAAATAAAATCCAGGGAATACCAAGAAAAAAAACAGATATTTTTAAAACTTACAGGTTTTAGAGCAAAGGTTGTAGAGAACCTGCGAATGCAAAAGAGATATTGAACATGCAAAAGAGATATTGAACAATAATTTGGACAAGCGAATTTTTATTTGATAATTTAATTTTGACGGTGTTACAATTGGAAGGTGCCCTAGTTAAGAGTAACTAAACGACTACTCCAAACTACGATGATCAAACAAGCACATTTACATTGCCTTATATAGGCAGAAGAAATGGAATCAAGAATAGTACAATGGGGAGCAATATGATTACAACTTTGAGCTAATTGGAGCAATATCATTACAACTCTTGACTAGTTGGAGATAGTATGGTGCATCATTCGGAAAGTGGAGTCTGATCATACAGAAAAGATGGACAGTTGGAGTGCTTCACTTTGAATTGCAATAAGAGAGTATGCCGACACTATGTATGCCGACAAAATTCGTATTCTGGAACAGTAACTGGAACTTCAAACAGTCTTTTTACTCTTTTTTTAGAAATCATACGGATCCTGAGAAAGAGGCCCTCCAAATGGGTCCTCACAGGAGCCTGAGTTGGAGGATGAAACTTCATGTTGGTTGGAACTTGATGGGCTGCTTTTGAGGAATTTTAGGAATTGTTCGAAAAGCTGGGCATTGGCCATTTGGGCTGTATTTATATTTTTGGACTTTTGTCTTGGTTTGTGTTTTGACGCAGAAGCTTGGTCCAGTGTTTTTTGCGGAGTTGGAGGTGGAAGTGGTGGAAAGGGTACTGGAGTAATGGCTTTTGGAAGAGGTGATTCTAGTTGTTGTTGTTGTTGGGTCTGATGTAACTGGAAGTTGGATTTGGTCCAGCTGTTATATTCAATAAGGGCTGTGGAATGACTTTTGAAATAGTTAGTAACACAGTCTAATAGCTTTGGATATACTTTGAAGCTTTTCCACCACTTAACTCGAAAGTGGCGAAGGAGATAATAGGGCATTGTGGGAGATAATTGCTAGAGTGAGTAATTCCAACACATTATCCAAGATATTCGAAAAATTTGGCAGAAATAAACGATATTGGTGCACTGGAGTTCTTCTTTCATGGACATAAGGGAAGAGTATTTTTTTTTGAAGGCTACTGCAACTTCTGGTGGGAAAATATCTGGAATGGCACCAAATTTTTGCCACCAGTCAAAATACCAAATTAGAAAGGTTTTGCTCTTCTGGAGACAGTCAATATGGAAGATGAAAAACCACGAGTGGTAATAACTTTGGATTAGGAAGGCATAATGCCAAGCAAAAATATAATCATAGTAGTTGTAGGTTTTTGGAAGGGATGAATTTTGGTATTTTGAGGAAAATGATTTGGGGGTTGCTGGGGTGCTTCCCCAATCCGTGAATGAGAGTACTTGGAAAATTAGGCATTTTGAGTAATTGTTGGATGTAGATATATTGTCTCGAAAATATATGGAGTTTGTGTTGAGGAGAATGTTACGATAGTATTGGATAGGCTTGGTAATTTCTGCTTGAAACCAGTTGAAGTGGATTGGAAAGATTCGACAAGTGATGTTTTGGATTTTTTGTTGGAGTTCATCATTGGAAAGGTTTTGAATGGAAGTCTCCGTTGTGAGGATAATAGTTTCAAAAGAATTTTTCTGGATGTAAGACTGCTCTGTTTAAACAACTTGGGCATAAGAAGTTGGAGATGAAGTGTCTAGGTTTGCAAATTGATTATTGGAGATGGGTATCCTTGTTGGGTTTATGGTCATTTGAGGTTTGGAAGTGCTGGATGAGGTTGAATGCTTGAAGTTCTTCATTTTGTTTTGCCCTGCAAAAATTCACGGGTTAGAAAATCTGGAAGACAAATTTTTTCTCCTTTGATGAATTTTATGTCAAAGTCAAAGGCAGATAGAATGGCTTGCCATCTCGCAACTATCCGCTTTGAGACTATATTTTTGGACGTCTTTCTAGAGTATCTCCTTTGCTGATTTGCAGTTGACTTTTAAAAGAAACTTTTTGTTGTATAAATCATCTTGAAATTTTGAAATACAAAGAACAATCGATAAAATTTCCTTTTTGACAGTTGAATAATTCTTTTGAGGTCCTAACCTGATTCCTGAATGAAACTGAACTAGTTGTTCAGATTTAGATTTTAAGTTTTTCTTAAGGATACCACCATATCCTTCATTGGAGGCATCGGTTTCTACAATCATGGATGCATTTTGGATGAGGTAAACCTAGACATGGAAGGTTTCTGACTTTAGATTTTAAGGTTTTTACTATCTGGGTATGCTCATTTGACCAAACACACTGACTTTTTTGAAGACATTTATACAATGGAGCACAGTATTGTCGTAAATTTGGAAAGAAATCAGATATGTAATTAAGACACCCTAGAAATCGTTGCAACTGAGTTTGTCTTTTATTTCATCTGGGAATTCATCAGTAAATTCTATGGCTCTTGAAAAGTTCCCTGATAAATTTCGTGACCAAGAAACCGTATTTTTGTTTGGAAAAGCTTTATTTTTGGAGCGGAAATGACTAATCCATTTTTCTTAATGATTTGAATAAAAGTGCATAGGTGTTTGAAATGTTGTTCTATAGAATTTGAAAATACTAAAACGTCATCAATATATACAATAGTAAAGGTAGTATAGTTATTAAAAAAATTATTCATGATATTTTGAAATTCAGATGGAGCATTTTTCAAACCGAATGGCATTACATTCCATTCGTAGTGGCCAAATGGAACTGTAAATGCGGTTTTATATCGATYCTCTTCYTTTAKTTGGATTTGCCAAAATCCACTTTTCATGTCAAATTTGGAGAAAATGGTTGCATTATAAAGTCGATTTAAAAGATCCTTTTTATTTGGAATAGGATATCTGATCCATTGGAGAACTTTGTTAAGAGGTTTATAATTAATAACTAATCTTGGAACACCTCTTTCCTTTTCTGCTTGGTTCATGACATAAAAGGCTACACATGACCAAGGAGATTTGGAGGGTCTAATTAGTTTTTTGTCAAGGAGGTTTTGAATTTCTTTTTTGCAAGTTTCGAGCAATTCTTGTTTCATTTGAATTGGTCGAGCTTTAGTTGGAATTTTCTTTTCAGAAAAGTCCTTTATGATTTTCATAAGGAAGAGAAACTATATGTTTTCTCCGTGTCCAGAAAGCGTTTGGAATATCAAAACAAACTTCTTGTTGAAGCTTTTCATGAAACTCTGTTATTCTTTTCTGAATCATTGGACATTGAAGTTGTTCTTCAATTCGATGGAAGGAGATTTCTTGCTTTAGTTAAGAAATCTGTTGTTGCTTGGAAGAAATTTGGTTAAGCTGTTTAAAAATAGATTGGCTTTGAAGAAGATGAATGTCCTTGTGTTTTACTGGAGATAAAAAAAATTGAAGGTGATAGACTTGTCTAAAATGGTAGTATGAATTCTTGACTCATCTATAGAAAATGGAGAAATTTGAGTTAAAAAGGGAGTGCCAAGGATAACATCATGGTTAATATCCCTGACAAGAATAAAAGAATTTTTGAAACAATATCCCCCATTACAAATGTATCCTTTAGGAAGTTTGTATTTTATTTGAAGTTTTTGTCCATTTGCACTATTAAGATGCTCAGACGTTTTTTTTATAGAATTTAGAAGGGATAAATCCTTCTTTAATACAGTTTAGGTCCGCACCACTATCAAGTAGTGCAATTGTATTTACTTGGAAATCATCATTGACTATTAAAGTGATGGGACAATACCATTTTTGATAGTTAATTCTTTCAATAGTCTGGCAAAAATTTTCATCATCTGGTTCTGAGTCAGCTATAGGGATTGAACCTTTTGAGCATTCTTTGGTTTCTTGTTTTGTGGATTGGAAAAGGGCTATCTTAGTTTCTAATTCTAAATCTTTTGTTTGAAGACTTAGAATATCTTGCTTAAGTTCCCTTATCTGAAATTTTAATTGATTGACTTTAGCTTGAAGATTTTGAGTGTTTATTGGAGCCAGTTTAGTTTTGTTATGAGGGGATTGTTGGAGTATTTTAGAAAGACTAAATTCCTTTTGCTTTGAGTGTTCTTCTGTTGGGGAAGATTTCAAAACAATCTCTCTTAATCTTTCGAGGTATTGTTTTCTGAGGGTATATTTGGAAAGACGACCAAACCTGGCTTACTATGCCACTTCCTGTAGGAAAGAAAGCTATTGGCTCAAAATGGGTATACAAAGTCAAACTTAAGGCAGATAGGAGTTGGACAGGTTAAAAGCCAAACTTTTAGCACAAGGTTACACAAAAATATGGTATTGATTATGAGGAGTTTTTTTCTCCAGTTGTAAAAATGGCAACCAAAGATGTTTTTTGGCAGTTGCAGTCCACAATAACTGGTTTTTGCATCATTGGTATTGACAATGCTTTCTACATGTGTGATTGCATGAGGAAAACATACAACAATACATACATACATACACATACATACATACATACATACATACATACATACAACATACATACATACATACATACATACATAATACATACATCATACATACATACATACATACATACATAACATACATACATACATACATAACATACATACATACATACATACATACATACATACATACATACATACATACATACATACATACATACATACATACATACATACATACATACATACATACATACTACATACGTACGTACGTACATACATACATACATACATACAATACATACATACATACATACATACATACATACATACATACATACATACAATACATTACATACTACATACATACATACTCATAATACATACATACATACATAACTACATACACTACATACATACATAACATACATACATACATACATACATACATACATACATACATACATACATAGCATACATACTACCATACATACATACATACATATATTATCAGGTAGGAGAGTTATTGAAGCTGGTGATTTGTTGTCACCAACTAAGCTTAAAAGGAGTATCCTAAACCCATCTCTGATATGACAAGATGACTATGATAAGATGGAGATCAATGCCTTGCTTTCAAACTCCTTCACTGTGGACTTGACCATATGAACACAAATCGTGTCATGGGTGCAAGAAACGTAAGGAGATTTGGATTTACTTCAACACTCATGAAGGTACAAATGGTTGAGATCCAAAATAGATCTCTTGATGTCAAAGTACGAGAGATTTGAAATGATACCCAAAGTAAACTATTCAAGAAATGCTCCTCGCTTTACAAATATTATTAATGAATTAGTTTCTCTTGGAAAGCAAATCCCAGTTGATGAACAGGTGAGGAAAGTCCTTCGAGCTTCCTCAGATGAAAGATGAGAGCAAAGGTCACATCCTGCAAGAAACTAAGGACTTCACTACGTTTAATATCGACAACTTGCAGGTTCTCTTATGACGCAGAGTTGCACTTAAGTTCAAGCAGTTCTAGTGAAACCCACAAGGCCAGGAACTTAGCCCTCAAGTTGATGAGACTGAAGAATCTGAAGTTGATGATGAGGAGGCGCCATGTGGTAAGACGTTTTAAATGTATGTTTAAACCTAACAAATCTAAAGGTTTTGTTAAAGAGCAGGTACCTCAAAGATGAGCATCATATCATAGAATGTGGTGCTCCAGATCACTAGATTAAGGACTGTCCATAGCTTTTGCTGAAAAAGAAAAGGAAGACCAAGGAAACAGGAAGGGAACTAAAAACTCCTTACAGACTGATATAGGAAAGCCATGTAGCTGCATGGGAGACTTCGAGACAGAGAAGATGATGAAGACCAGAATGAAAGTGAAACTTGCCAATCTTTGGCGATCTCATGCAAAGACTGAGAAACTAATCTCGTGAGGTATTTCCCATCCCCATAATTTAATGACTTTCACTAAATCAGCTTTGGTTGATTTTGTTTTGGCTTATGATGATGATGGAGAGTAGTCACTAAAAGCTTAACTGAAATTGAAAAAGCTTTAGAAATTGCTCGGGAACACATGCTTGGATAAAATCAAGGACTGATGTTCAGGAAAATTCTTTGAACTTTTCGATAAGACCGTCTCTTGAAGGAACTTATGAAAAGATCAAATATGATAACATTATGTTAAATGTAATGACTCAATATAAACTCATGTGACTAATCTGAATGCTCCAAGTTCCTCCACCATACTTTTAACAAAGATTTTGAAAAACTCAAGATGGAACTTGGGAACTAAAATTTGACAAACTCAAATTAGAGAGGAACTTGAGGCCAGAAAAAACAGAGATGTTCATCATTACACAGTGCCAAAATGATCGAGAATACTCAAACCAAAAGACTGAAGGTATAGGCTATGTTCATGTTAAAATAAGGAAAGCAGAAAAGTATTTTTTTGTTGTAAGAAGAAATATATTGCAACACAAAAAATTACAAACTATAGATCCAAGAGGACCCCGACAACCTTAATGAGCTACACAAACTCACATACATCGACGCACCAATCTTATGCACTTCCTTAACATATTTATAATCACTAATAATGAGACGAGTGCTAACATCATGTTTAATACAAGTAACAACACACAACTCGCATGACCTTGTGACCCAGAAAGGCAACATTTCGAGAATGCCAAATAGTAAACTAAGGCCAAAATACTCGAGCAAAGCAAAACCCTATGGAACCTTGTCATCCGTCTCCGACGAACAAATCTGATAGCTTGGTGCAACTCTGAAACTCCAGAGAATAGTCAAGCCCATTGCCAACAAGCTCTTTGCATCTTTGACTAAAATAGCACAAAAGGAAAGGTGCGAATGATCTCGCAGTATCACCGCACAAAAGACAGGTCCCCTCAGACAAGGGAGAAAATCGCAGAATACGACCACGAGTTTTCAGTCGTGATTGAATAGACAACCATGTGATGAATTGGTGTTTCGGGACAGCTGATTTACACCATACAACCTTACCCACCTACAATTAGCC
>SNQN01002382.1:13049-34981 GCA_008642245.1 Bassia scoparia | reverse complement strand
TTTCAAGCATTGGTAGCAATAATAAAAGAAAAAAGACAACAATTATCTTGTGGTACCAATGCGTTGAAGATGAAGGGAAGAAGGTTGTAAGAGTCAAGTATGAAGTAGAGGTTAATAAAGGAGGTTAGAGAAAGAAAAAAAAAAAACAGGTATAAGGTATACCCATCTGTGTTTCTTCCACATTTATGGAGGAATTTCACTTGTTGAAGTCGGGTGGTTTTGATCGTACCATATTGAAGACTTAAAAACGTGCTCCGTCCTTGTCTTTCCAAACACACCTATTGAATTTTTCGACAAAAAAAAATACCAAAAAAAAAAAAAAGCAAAAAATAAACCAAATAAACAATTAAGGAAACCTACAAAAAAAGATAATTAATAGAAAGAAAAAAAAAATTGCGTAAAAAACGAAGCACTAAAATTTTATAACGAAAAAACTGGCAAACGAAACCACAACAAAATGACAACGAAATTACCATTAATAATACTATGAAAAAATAAAAAAAAAAAAGAGAGACTTGATGGTAATCTATTTGAATAGCCCAAATGACCAAACCTGGTCCACCAAATGTTACATCCTATTCTCTTACATGGACCCAAGTATTGTCAAAATTTCCGAAACGTCCCCCCCCCCCCCCCCCCCCCTTTTTTTTTCCTAAACGCCATTTTCATTAAGAGAGGCTTAGGTTTTTTTGCCAGGGAGGATCGGAGGGTGACGACCAGGCCCTGTTGATAATACGAGTTTAATCTACCTTTGGGCTGATTTTTTTAATTTAAAAAAGATGAGAGTGGGTAACAAATCGACAAACGAAATGCAATACCTGTCAATGACACTTTTCCCAAATAACATCTATTCTTATCTATTTTCCATCTTCAGTTTGATTTTCAAAACAAATTTTACTCCACATTCCTATTCTAGAATTTACCAAATATTTATACTCCCTATTTTGTAGCCTTTCTAATTCCTTCAACGATCAAACATCCCAAATTTCCCTAATGAGTAATTAACAAACTTTCAATATTTATAACATCTCTCACATTCAATCTCAACAAGATAATATTCATAGCAAAAATGACCCATAATCCACATTTGCTGGCACTCAAATATACTCATTTGTATATATTCCTTACTAATCCACTTTACCTATTCGCTGAAATCCTTCCACATTAAGATATATAGATTAATTTGTTTATAATTAATATTAAGAATTCTGAGTTTATTAATTAAATTTAACCTCCGTAAAACTATTAATTTGAAACCAAACCACCATCTAATCCTTTCTTCTCCTCTCATCTAATCAACCAGCCACTGCCGCTTCTACCTCCACACAACACCACACACGATCCAACATCACCGCCCACTTTCCCACTAACCAAAACCCACAACCATCGAAGACACAACCATCGATAGCCCCCGACAGTCACAACAACCACCACTAAGCACCCCCACAATCACTTTAATACATAACAACACGAGGCACAATCACACAAACAACCACAACAACACAACAAACAACACAAACAACACAACCAACAACAACACACACACCACCAACAACACAACACAACACAACAACAACAAACTTCCCAACATCATAGACCCAACCAATTTCCATAACCCCACACTTACCCCAACCCTCGACATCACCAACCGTTCTAGCAACTAGTACTTCAGAAATTACATATAAAAGAAAAAGAAACTACGAAGGAAGAAGTTGAGGGAGCCCCAAAGACGCGCATCACATCGCCTCCCGCATTAACCCCAACAGGGGGGTGTGGTGAGTTTACCATAAGACTTTGAGCTAAATGATTGCTTGGTTATTGTTTTGGTGATGGTGACTAGTGATAGTGTGGTTGTGAGGTAGACTGTCAGTAGAGGAAGACCCACAGGACATGTATTATATTATGGTGTTTTGGGAAAAAAAAGTAATTGAATTTTTTTATCCTCTGCTTTAGCTTATCTTTGTTGTTATGTTATAGTTCTTTGGTACAAATTATGTAGCGTTGAATTTTAGTTTGTATATAAATGTGTTATGTATGATTTCATTTTGAAGCTTTTTAATGTTAATATACTAGTTTTTTCTTCTGTGTTTTTATCACTATTTTGTGTTATGAGTAAAGTATGATAACTTTTTGTGTCACTTCAGTTCCTTTTAATAATTACTTTTTTTTTATGAGTTTACTTTAGTTTTTTATGATTACTTTTTCCTATTTCTATCTACAGTCTCTAGTGCAGCATATAAACTAATTTCAACTATATAGTTTTAGTACAACAGTTAATTATGATATTATTATTTTTTACGTTCTACTTTTTTTCTTACACTCTTATTATTTTTCATTATCTTTTATTTGATCTTAATAACTAATTACTATTATACTTTATCTACTATAATACTCTATTATAGTGTTGAGTACTATTTGGTTCATTTTAATAGATTATAAATAACAATTTTAATTATTTTTTTTTTATCGTATGTAATTTCAGAGGAACAGTTGATAATTGTTTCTTCCTCTTAATTCTTTCTTCACTTTTGTTCCTAGTGTTCATTGATATGTGGTGCTCTCATAATTTTTGGCTAGTTCAATTGCTCATTGATTATCTTCATTATTTGTTGACTAACTTCCTATCTTGAATATGCTAGTGTCTGATTACTATAGTGATTTGAGATTTATTGATTGGTGAAACAACCTTATTTAGATAGTTATTTGAAGCATGAATTCGTATTGATATGACGTTATTTGGTTAGTTTTCGTTGTTATTTGTTAGATGCAATGGATGTTTTATCATGCAATGCAAAGTTAGCAGTATATTTGTAGATAAGCTAGACATACGGTGGGCGAATGTGATTTGGAATTGAAAGTGCTGAGAGGTAGATTTAGTGAAGAAATGAAAAATAATTAGTAATGGAGGTAAATCATTATTTGAGCACTATGGAGTAGGATGTACAGTTACTTTAAAAGTGTTGGTTTAAGTATTATGTGTATTATAGATTTTTAATGTCTTTTTACAAGTTTTAGTTTTTATTTTTGCGTAGCTTTGTAGTTTGGTAATATAATTGTATTTAAACCAATATGGAAGTCTTCCGATGATAAAATAAATGATTGGGTTGCTTCTGCACGGAGATAACCTTTACAGTGAGGTATATTTGTTTAAGAGGACATGTTCATCGAGGACTGAATTAGACATCTCACGAATATGCATCTTAACATAACTTTTTCATGATCTATTTCCTGTTCGATTTCTTCTGTCTTTGTGACTCTTCTATTAGTTGTATGAGACTCTAACTCATACGCATATAGTAAAATAATGGATGCTCATTACTCTATTTTGCATCGTTTATAATAAATAACTATATTATAATTATTAAATTGTACTTTGTAATTGTATTGTGTTTCAAATAAATACTTGATCATATGACCATAATAGAAGTCACTGTCAAGGAAGTATACAATGTAATTATTATGGTATGCAAGTTGCAGAGTAATCGTCGGTATAGGTGTTAAAATTACTAAACACAAGAGGTTAATTTTCTAATTATTTTTTCTCATTCTTTCAATATCAATCGATAGATTTCTGCTCTTTTTCCAGACTCTAAATACTATCCGATTTATAGCTCCCATTATATACGTAACCATTACCATTTAATAAAAATACGTTTTTTCGTTGTAAGAATTCGTATAGAGAAGTTATATTAATTATGCTCCGTTATCCAAAAGTATAATATTAATTACTACTCCGTATATTCCAAAGTATGCATTTGTGATTTTGCATTGACTGTTTTCTTTTGTTTGCTCTAATAAAATATTGTAATCTCATTGTTTGTCATCTATTGACAACTTATCTCAAGCCTATTACGAAGGCTACTAATGCAAGTTATTATTCGTGATCCTGTCCCTACATCAACCACTATGGTTAATAGGATTATGAAGGTCAGATATATATATAGTCATACTTCTTGTAAGATTAGATATTCAAATTCAACAGATCGTATTTGCAACATCTTAAATATTCGATAGTGTCATTCAAACATATTTCAATGCGTAATGCACTCTTGTAATATCAATGTAGATTTAATAGTGTGTCGAGAAGTTTGTACCATGCATCTGCGAACGTAAATTGGCAATAACTCGAAGCATACACCGACCTATTGCATAAACCTCTACATCAATAACCTATATGACACCGTCAAGTTTCTAGTGAGGCAGAAGAAACATAGATCAAGTAGATGCTTGAAGTTAGTACTTCAACTTACGCTAAGTTGGCGCACGCCTAGCGTTAAATCTGGTGTAGTGTATGTGAGCTCATTGCTGGCCTCTCTGCTTAAGGTCAGTCCTTTGTGCAGTAGGTGAATCTCCGTAATATCCTTTAACTAGCGAATTAGGCACTATCATATTAATAGCAAACATATACTTAAAATAAATCCTTATCAGCCACTAGCACCTTGCAGTTAGTTTCCCTTTACAGTTGTATTTTGGTGTGACCAGGTAGATTTAGATTTCAAGCTATCAGTTGTAGTTAGTACTTATAAATCATAGTTAATAGCTTATTGAATTATACGTACTCCTGTAAGTCTATTAAATAGTGTATACATTATTAATGTCAATATCGTTATGCATAAAATTACACTCATAGTGATACGTTTCTACCATTATAATTATCATGTATATTTTATCTTTTGCAAATATTAATGTATTGTCGACTGCATACTGCTTGTGCATTGTGATATCAAATATTCGGAGTGTCAGAGTTGATATTGATATCGTCTGTATAAACTATACAAATAAAAGAACAATATAATATGTTTTGAGTTAGATTTCGGTCAACACTGAAGAGAAATCTAGCGGTTGTGGTTATTTATATATAGCTGTAGAGATATTTTATGTGCAATACAGCTGGTACTTAATTACTGCTAGCTACTCAAGTGAAGCTATAATGATGATGCCTAAATGACAAATAAAACCAATAGATCAATCACTTATACACTCATATATAATTTACTGACAAAGATCTATGTTTTGTTTGTCAATCTTTATCGTTTTAGAAATTGTACTTACGTGCGTTAGTGCAAATGTGTCACTGTATTAATCATCGAGATACTTTGCAACTCGAGATTAGATGTGAAAAAAACAGTGTTGACCGCTCTTAATTTCATGTTATATTATTGCATCTTCAATTAATAAGTCCTTCTCTACATTCATCCCCATATCAAATCATGTGGCATCGCGACTATGCGATTTGAATTCTTCTACGTAATTCGCAGAGAGCAACTAAGAGTTTAGACCACATTTTTTAGTACTGATTATCAGCGCTAATTACGTAATATAATTTATAGCCCCATCGCTCGAAGTTTCTGTATATTCAGTGTGATAGATCATTAAAAAGTAGTTAGATTAGACATTTTATATAGCATTTTATTGTATTATATTTTTAATTATATCTATCATGATATAATAGTTTATAGTATGAGATCAATAAAAACAATTAATCTTGTAATGATATGACATATTTCTGGTTAAAAGAAATCGGCAAGCCGGAGAGTAATAGGTATTATGATAAAGTTATATCACTGCATATGATGAGTTAATATAATACCATTACTTACTTTTTTTTTATATATTATGAGTTCATGATGATTAGTCACTCTACTATACAGATTCTATAATTTTTAGATATAATGTCTTCCTTTCTGATAATTTGTTTGGATTTATCTCAGCTAATTGACTATACAAATAATGATCTATAATATGTAACTACCTTGTATATTTATACATGGTATGTATTTATCTCTTCAGTGCTGCATCTTGTTATCATCGTTAGGCTCGAAGTTTCCATCTTATGTTTGATATATGTAGTGTAATGGTTATTATCTTTGAATATAGCTCACTTCTAAGTGTAAACGAATGAGTCTAGTTTTTAATCTCTTGGGACTTACACTCCTATTAAGACTGCCCACTGAAAGCTTCTTGTTTCTTATAGAGCCTTAATCTAACATTGCGATCATATCTCTGATATATCCCATGTCTCGCAGAGACTGAATGTTACGTAATCGTTGGGTACCCTATTAATCCTAAACAACCTTCCAAAATTTGAAGTTACAGTGAGTTAGAATTGAGTATATTTCTCTACTTTGCTCTTCTAAACTGATCTCGATCATAAACTCTCAAATTTCTCTACTGAATCTTAGATATCTTATAGAGTTATAAGTCATCTTTTGCGTAGAACTCAGATCTGAACCCTTCTATTTATTTCATTCTTACTACATTTCACCATACCTAGTTTCATATCAAGAGTTAGGTTTTGCGCCGACTTTATCTCTGTGACTACGTTTGTGTTTGGTTATTGGATACCATGTGTTTACCCGTCCCATGCTAGCAACCTAGAAAACCAAGACACTGTAATTAGAGTTTGAGCTTATATTCATACCTATCTAATATCTTGTATAATCCTCCTAACTTTAGTTTATCCTCGTTTCTGCATTCCTTCTTCTTCTCATCCTCAAAAATCACCATACATCTTCTTCTTCTTCCTCAGAATTCTAAATTTTCAAAAATGTGTATAATCAATACTCAAGTAACAGAGCAACTTAAAATGCTTAGATCAATCACTTAGCCATTACGATAAATCTAAAACCTTATATAAGATTAGTATCACTCTTTCTTCATTAGTTCTAATTTTCCAATCCTCTGTCTTACTATTTATATTACAATCCGAGAAATCTAATGATTTCATCTTTACAGTTTCTTTATCTTACTACGTCGTCTATGTGATGGTAAGAAACTAGGCCTAGATATTGAGTTTACTCGCCATGATAGACACCATAGAAGACTTACTAACACTCGGATTGCAAGACAAGCGGGTACTTAGAAGAGCGGTTCTGCTTACGCAAATTCGCAGACGCCGAATCACTAATGCCGAAGACTATGATTCTGGAATAGAAGTGTGGCAATCAGATAGACTCTTTAGATATATTATGTGAGTTTCTACAGTATTGAGTACTTTTGAATCTCACCTGAACTCAAGACGAAGTCCATGTAATAAGAGACTCATGATCTACTGGTGCGAACAAAACACCCACCAATCCTTCAGCCTCTATGGAAAGACTTGGAAGAAAAATGAGTTTGCTTCGAAGTTTCGAAGGCCCGCGAACCTAAATTTTCCTCGCAACATTTTATCTGAGTTGGGAACCTGTGACCCATGGACACTCAAAAATGAATTTTCGTCTATGGGTTGATGGTTGTTGGGTTTAGTGATGGGAATGCATCGAATTCGATTGTTTTGGGCTTTATATCTGGTGAGTTTTTGGATGTTTGAGTGTACTTTTGCTATGTCTAATTGTGTTGCAGTTGATGATAATTTCTGATTGTTCGATTTTAAATCGGGTCAATTTTAGGGTTTCGGATGTAGGGGTTTCCTAATTTTACAGTTTGATTGGGTTTGTATTGATTTTCTCTTATGGGTTTTTCAATTAGGGTTTCAAACTGTTTTGGGTTGAAAGTTTATTTGGGATTTTCATTTTTATTACTTATTATGCATTTTTTAATAAAAAAGAGAGTTCACAATTGTTGTTTTATTAATGGTGTTATAGGAATTGTTGAATTTTATACTTTGTATGATGTTAATTTATGATTAAGATTGTATCTTATTTCATAGTTAGTAAATTAAAACTTTGAAACTATAATAATCCGTATAAGATTGAATTTGAACCTTTGTATTTGGTTTTGTATGACATGTATTTTGATGTAATGATTGAAAATTTTGTAATATTCTTGTGATTTGTGATTGCAATGTGTTGYTGATATTCCTAATGAATTGTGGTTTGTGCTATATTATTTACTTCATTGATGGATATTTATATTAGTTTTTKGCTCATGTTGAATTTTACTTGATTGCAGCAAGAAAATGGAACAAAGGCAAAATACAGGGTGTGRAATCCTTTTAGATCAAACTTGACAGCTGTGATTCTAGGTGGTGTTGACAATAGTTGGATTGTAATTATATTTTTTAGAGTTTGGTTAATGTGTTATCCCTTTTGTGTTTGTGTTTTATGTTAATGAGTACTGATTTTAATATATTGTATCTCTGTTTGCAGACACYAGGTGCTTARGTTTTGTATCTTGGTGCTGCTTGTGCAACAACTGTTTCTCATGTTTCTAATATTGTTGGACCTATAAGTGTCATGTATTATGTAGGGTTTTAGTAATATTTATTAGTTGATATTGTGTTAGAAATTTGACGAAAGTTTGTCTTTCAGGAGGGTTGTGTCTATGCAGTCGAGTTCCTTTTTGTGTTAAACAATGGCTTGTGTTGTGTGTGTGTGTGGTTCGTGTGTGTTGTGTGTGTGTGGGTGTGTTGCTGTGTGTGTGTGTGCTGTGTGTGTGTGTGTGTGTGTGTGTGTGTGGGTGTGTGTGTGTGTGTGTGTGAGGGGCAATGCATTTGCTCGTGTATTTTTATGGGTAAATAGGTTTAACTTTGGGAAAAAAATTCTACATTTGAATCTTTTTTCAACCCTTCAACAAAGCGAAGATTTTATATTATGCGAGACACTCAGGTTAAGGTTATAAAATAACATAATGATATTGCAAGTAATCCATGCAAATACGAAATTAATATAAATCAGTTGTAACTTCTAATTACGAAGATTTGTGATTGTGATCATGGAATGTTAAGTGAGGCAGTATACTCCATGATGTATAACAAATGTCGATTGTTATGCTTCAATGTGAGAGATTTGTGCATATATTTAAAGAGTATTTCATTAATTTCAAGTTGGTTAGTTGCGTATGAGTTTCATACTATTCAATTAATCACAAAGAAATTTTAGTAAATAATCCACGAACCTACTGTAATGTCAACATTATTAGCTATAGCTACATCCTTGTGGAAACATCATTACTGTTTAGCAAACAATTACAATACCCGGAGAGAAAAAGTCTTATAAATCTTTGATATCCAGCAAGTTCACTTTCATGAATACTTGACATTTTTTCCTTTAATCATAGGAAGATCTATCATTACAATTAAGTTCCAATAACACTAATCTCAACACTCATCAACCCTTACTTGCCAAGCACTAAAAGCAACATTTGTTTAGAGTTTTCCCTCCATGTACAACACACATTAATATCAACCAAGAAAAAAAAACCAAACAATCAAAACACCCAGAGCTTGGATTAAACAATCAAACACGGAAATGAATTTACAAAGATGACAGGAACACTGATGGGGGGGGGTGTTAAGGACAATCTGGGTTATTCTATTTTGTGTTCCAGAAAGGCAATTATTGATGATGCATTAAGGTTAAAATCAGTAAAATAATAGTGATTTGTAGGAAGCAGGCGATATGCATAGGCAAAAGTTATGCAAATGACAAAATGTCAAAGTTTTTCATTAGTATCATTGAAGCTAAATACCAGGGTGATTATGTCTTGCTATTTCTGATCAATGGATTTTAGTATGGGTGTGAAATTTATGTTACGAAGGACATTCCATGATTGTGCTTTTGCTATGTGCCATTTTTATTAGAGCTGAGAACTTGCTAATTCACTTGAGGTTAGACAAACTGAGTAATTAGTCTACTATATTTTAACTTCGCTGACTTTTTCTCAATGTCAAATGTCAGATAGAAGCAATTGTACAAGACTTTCAGTACGGCAAGTGTGGCATCAACGAACATTGAGGCCTCCAATACAAGGTTGGATCAGATACAGTTCTCGTCTACATTTCTGGAGAGATCATTTGGAATGTCTGGATATTCATAATTAACAATGACGCGATAAAAGATTCTGTGTTGGTTCAAGACTTCAACGATATACATGCATTTTATATATCTCCTGCTGATTTACAGTACGTTCAGACATATGCGGTGCTCACCTTTCTTAGCGGGGAAGGAAAGGTGTATGAATGTCATAAAAAGAGGCAGGGAGCAGGTGGATAGAACTCTGTGATTCTTGTACTCAGAGGCCTGTACCTATCAACAACTTTCGTTTGCCTAAGCATCAATGATTTTCGTGTGGAAAATGAATAACAATAATAATTATGCTCCAATTTTTGTCTGGGAGAGAGTGGGGTTACTTGTTCTATTTATGAGTTGAAATTTAGATCTCTAACAACATAGTAGTAACATAGTGGGTAAAGACTTTGGTGTATCTTTTATCAGAGTTAACTATGGTAGTTCTATACATTTGTTTGATTTTTTTTGTTTTTCATAGTAGAACAATATTTAGGCTTATAGTCTAGTAAAAGCACTCTAGAGTTATATTTTCTTTCTAACAACTTACTCGTATTAGGCAACTCTTAGCCTCTTAAGCACGGTTATCTTATGGTTGATAGTTTGTTACGGACTTAAATGGCCTATAATACAAGATTCTAAACTGGTTCTCAATCACATCCTCGGATGTGCCTGCTGCAGTACTGAGGAATTTTCTATGTCTCAGAAAGAAAAAGCTCTCGAAGAGCTTGTTCGTGATGTGTTAGTATAGGCTTTCAATGTGGATGATGGTAAAGATTTTTGGTATTCTTGGCATTCAGAAACAGTGTCGAATATCTTTGACTCGCTATCGCTAACAATAGAATTGGATGAATATCGATTACAATGACACGATATCATTCTGTCTACATTTTGGAAGGAGTGTGACTATAATGAGGCTTAATGAAGAGGTACAAGATTATTTCAGTTGACTTTTTAGTAATATAATATCACTGAAACTTAGTCTAAATGACTACTGATCTTATATATTTTCTGTTAGTAAAATAGTATAATACATGCATTCTCTAAAAGTGATTTGAAAATCACAAAGAGAGCATACACCTAGAAAATCATGTGTACTCTTATTGCTCGGCTATTTGTGTTACAGAAAATTAGTATTAAGTTTTTAAACAGATGAAATAGGAATATTAGATGTCTTCATCGATTATTTGATTATGATGATAATATGCTTCTGTCGCTCTCACTGCATCTAGTGGGTTAAAATTCCTGATGTGATGCCACCATTTCTATTATTAAGAGTTCGTGCACATAGTATACGACTTTGAAGGATGGCGCATGGGAAATAATCGAGGACTTTTGATATCTATGCTAGATCATGAGTACTCAGTTTGGGTTACGATAGGATGTAAATATAGGTTAGTATGTTGTATAGAATGAAAGTTGGCTTTTTGAGAGATTTTGAAAATGCACTTTATTCATCGCTCTTTTGGAATTTTGATGATGGATTGAATTCTAAAATGCTCATCTAGTCTACCTAGAGCCCCAGTGACATTTTGTTAGATGTGGACATTGAAATGGTTATCTTATGGACTGTTAACTCACCGTACTGGAGATTAAGATTGGCATCAGTAGGAATAATAAACGATTAAGTAATTAATGAATAATTATTAATTAGCACATCCTAAGTAACAAGAAACAGACCGGATGACAATTATACATTCGGCTCTAATGAGGACGATAATCTTTTCTCCTTCACACATGTATTTTTATGCTATCAAGACTATCTACAGAACAGCACAACATGTGTTAGCACTGGCGTCTGGGGTAGTCCGCAGTCGCGTCAAACATCTATTACCATAATTGACCTGAGTGATTAGTATAACTGAGATTAAGCAGATTGAGGCTAACATTACGGAATCTAAATTGTATCTGAAAGTTATCGGGCAACAGGATGAGGCACTAACCTGTAAAAATACATCGAGAACGATGATGTGGATGATGGACTGTATGATAAAGTTACAGATATCCATTCCGCTCTGTTAGCGCTGACGCTAGGGTATGTTATGAGTGGCGCGAGGCTGTTCTATGTGCTCTGGGAAGTAATATGCTCGCAGAAAGAGAGTTGACAGAGCTGAATATGTTAGATTTCTCGGTTGATCGCTAAATACCTTTTCGTATGTGCTGAATTATAATATTTTTTGTTTTATATCGAATAATGGCTGAACGTCTCATATGATCAACATACTAAGGCAAGCTTCAGAGCTTTCACCGAGAAACTTCTGAACTATTCTATCGAGCAGCTGAATGTTGAGAATGTAAGGTTCTGTAACTTCACACGGAATGCAAAGGATGGAACTCGGATGATAGTTAAATATATTCCTTAAATATACCATCTTTTTTGACGAATATATATCCCGAGCACAGAGTATTAGTCTATCGTATAAGATAATTCCTGAATTTCGAATATTGATTTTATTAGTATAATTATTCTAGTTATATAATAGATAATTGTAAACATATAAGAAGCAAAGTTACAAAAGAAAAGTAAAAACATAATTTCAAATACTGGCAACGACGACAATGTAAAGTGTCTGGGTGAAGGGAAAATAATACGAAAAGTGGTCGGAAATTATATTGAATCAAGCTTAGTAGAAAATATTCTAAAAATCTAAGTAAAGAAAAATGGATAAAAAAGAAATCATGAGTTATAGATAATATAATTTCGACTCTGCCGCCTATTGATATTTCAATTGCTGAGAGACTCATACTACCTAGGTTACCTTAGTTCAGCCCTCGGAGTGCCACTTCGAGCATATGATTATCGCAAACATCATACTATAACGTTATTCAATCTGTTATAGGACTTGGGAAATTTTGAGTTGTGGTTTCTGGGTTTTGTCAGCATCTGTCGTACATAGAATGTAAAGTATCTTATCATCGCGAAAGATGTCGCAAGCAAGCTATCATTTCCGATAAAAGAAATTAACACAGAAGAAAAAGTAATTTGGAGAGGTAAGAAACATGCTATTAGGGGGGATGGTCGCATACAGCAAATGACCAGAGAGCTATAACAAAGACAATGCATCTAAATTCTATTTTGTCACTTCTTAGGGATAAGAAGATGTGGAACTTGGCAAAGGTATAGCTAGCAGAATCTGCTTGTGTATTGAGATCATATATGGGATTGCTGTCTATCAGATTATTCCTCTATGAATTCTCCTGCCAAATAATGGATATCGAGAAAGTCGCACCATGACCTTGAAATGTTATATAAGATTGTCGCTGGTTAGACAGGATTGATGATGTGTGTTTCAAGGGATTTTCTTTTGTTTGCCTCCAATTGTGTGGCAACGATAGATCTTGTGAACGATAGAATCCATTCTTGTTTACCAGATCAAAAATGAAGTAATCTTGAAGCTTAATATGCAACTCGATAATTCTTGTCACTACACTATTTTGCCAACTCGATCGTTTATTTGCCTTGCCGAGGCTTGACTCTTACACGAAAGGTTCAGTTACAATAATTAAGTCACACTTTTTATATCCGCTCATAGAATATCTGACAATTTATTGATTAACATATTTGACTTCAAGATGTAGTTATAATCACTTCAATATGTGACTGATAAACTTCTTTGTTTAGTATTGTTTTGGTCGAGGGATAATGTAGCAAGTTGGAAAGTATATATTCAGTGTAATAAAACGTAGGCAAGAACCTGATCGTTAGGTTTGGGAAGCTTTTTCTGGTGTATAATAAGAGCTCTAACATAGACTTTTCATGTGACATGTGATAGCACCTGTGTTAGCTCAACGGCGGGAAGGTTTCCTTACGCGCATTCAACGACATTTAGGTGATGCGCGGTAACGAGCTTGCATGGTGTGGAGATTAGAATATATTAAACATATAGTTTAGATCAAGTTAATACTGTTTTGTACATCTCAATTATAAAAGGGTTGATCGATGAAGCCTTGTGGTGGGTTGTTGTAGGGTTTATCTGTGTTTAGAAGTGGTTGTAGATTGGAGAGGTGTAACAGTTTTGGGTTAATGCCGTCGTATTCTTGTTTATTTTCATATGTCAGATTTTTCTTGCATGTGTTTACTGAAAAACGTAAGTCTACGGATCATACTACGGGGACGCTATACCGCTGTGCATATTAGACCTGTTGTCTATTGGATGAGGTGAGCACACCTACAGCTGCCATGCAGAAGTGGTGTATAATTGTTTATGGGTACTCCACTACGTACACTTTTTGGTTTTCAATTCACGTTCTCATATAACATATGGTTTTCATTGGATCCATTTTTTTTTTTCTTTTTTTTTTTTCAATCTCTCTCCTCTCTCTCATCTCTCATCCCTCTCTTCAGTCTTTAATCGTTTAGTTTCGTAAATTATCTTCATGAATTTTGGTGTGCGCGCTTGCCTCTCAATATAATGTCCACTTTTCACTAGCTTTACTCTGCCAACACTCAGTGGAACAGAAGGCTGGGGTGATGCGTAAAGTTACTACTTCCTGCATAGGTACGCCTTTTCAATACTCTGTTAATTAAATATAAGTAATACTCACTGTAATTACGTGTCATGTCTTTTCTACGCATTCTAATATAGTGGCACGTCACTATGTTTCAATTCTTATTCCGGGTGTCCGTGTCGACTATTAATATTCTTGGACGCCTCAAATCTTCTTTCCTTCGATTTCATCACATCTAAGGTGTCGAATACCTCTTCATGATCTTTCAAAGAGGAACGACGAGTGTTCACATCTCTGTAAGATTACTGTCAGCGGGCTCGCTGCTATGCCCTTCATCCATCACGATATCTTGTTCACGCGCCGGTTCGTTCAACTACTTCAGATGAAGCTGGTGCCGGCTCTCCTATGATAGACGATACGATTATTCGTATCTCACCTCGATCTCGCGCCACTCTCACACTGTATCTCACTCCCTTCTAAATGCAAGACCTTAGCAATGTTTGCATAATGTTGTTGTAGAAATGTATAGTTGTAGGACGTGGGCCGCGCTCTAGTGCGTATAGGCGGGCGGCCGCGTATACTTTGGTACTACATCGAGGGATGCTTTGCTGTGGGCTTTGAGCCACGGAAACCCCGCAGCACAAACACAGCAAGTTTGAGTTGGCGTCACTGGGCGCTCACACATGTTGTTCGAGTTAAAGGGGAGGATCGCCACCTGATCACACATACTAGTATCGGCCTAGAAGATGTATATAGTGCGCCACGGACACCAAAAAAAAGATGTTGGTGTGGCCGAAAAACAATGCGACATTTTTAGACGGTCCAATCAACAGTTTATATATCTCAAGATTCTCGTGGTGCTCCAGAAATGTGGGGCTATGTTGTGTGAGTAGTTTTTCCGAGATGATGACAGATACGTATACGTTGTCTAAGCCATATTTCTCGCCGCGCGTTGATAGGCTGGTCTCTCTCCCACTTTATGCTTCGAGTAGTCTCATTGTATAATTCCATAAAACACGATTTATTGGATGCACATAACTTACATTTTAGCTAACCTTAAAAGCGTAACTAAACTAAGATTACTAAGTGAGTTACTATATGCACAAGAGAGACCTTGAACCTTAGAAATTGGTGACCAGACTTAGATAAGTAGTATTTTAATGTTAATAAAGATGCTCGTATAATTAGCTGTTGTGTCTTAATTACATAAAGGTTTCTGACTAGTTAAGACTGTATCGATTCCACATAATTCCGTGTTTTGTTTTCAGCAAGAAAGATCATCATATACAAATATGCAGCAAATGACAATATGAAACGGTTCATTGTTTGAACTTCAAAAATATTCTTAATATAATATCATCTCTCATCCTATGCTTAAATCTGCAATGACAAAAAGGTTAGTGTTGTAAAAGCGCTTTATGTATAGCGAAACGAATGCTTTCCCCTTGAATCGCTATATAAAGACAAATAAAACAAATGTTGTTCATGAGAAAAACGAGCGGCAATGAATCTCTTTGACGCACCTTGAGAGAGAAGAGTTATAAGTAAGCATGTAGTATTGACGATAGTAATTAATAAGAATTTGATGTACAGATGAACATAAAAAGAACGAAACCAAGAACTAATGAAACATCAAAATAACATTATGAAAATGTCTGAGCCATATTTTCATGAGAGGAACGATTTAGTTGTATATATTTCGCGTTCTCTACGACTTGTGTGTAAGTACAAGTGCTCACACTAAATAAATTAACTGGCTATGTTTCCAGAGCGTCATAAAAAGTGGTCGAGTAGAGTCAATGTATAGTGGGTAGAGTAATCTCAGAATTCAACCGTTGTTTCGCTTGTCAAAACGAATCGAAAGACGCAAAAACTCGTGTAAGTCTATGGGTGAGAATATTTAAGCACATGTGAAAGAGTTAATATTTTGTGAATGAGAGAGAGAAATGGCTTAGAATCGTTAAAATTGGAATTCGGAAAGTTTGACAGTTGGAAGTCGTTTCGATACTCTGAGAGATCGTATGTGTTTACATGGAAAATATTGAGGGCATAGATGTCTGTTATATAGGCGTAGAGGCAGTTTTGAGGAGCGTATATAACGCATGAGAGGGCTACGTGGATTTCAGCATATCAGCCGTACAAATAAAGGCAGCATACTATACGCTTGTCTCCTATTACAGAGCTATGTATATACACTCCCAAAGGCAGGCGTATAATACGCTACTATTGGGAAACGAAGAAATGAATTACTCGCTCGACCATGGAGGTCTGTTTATCGTACTAACAGACGGGACTTATCATGCGTATATATTTTTTTCCAAAAAATCTGAAATATTTTGGAATTCGGAATAGCTTCTTATGCGCAATACTGTTTCGGTGCTACGACTTTATATAGAGAGATGACGCGCGAAGTATTGCTACTTAAGATTAAGCCGTTCGAACGCCTCCTTTCGCAATGAAAGTATGATTCTAGAAATCATTCCGCGTATTTTTAATTATTTCAATCGTTTATTTTCTGGCGTATTCTGCGTATTTAAACATTGCAAATCATATAGAAAATCATAGAAAATTCAGAAAATAATTTAAAAATACTGGCGGATTCAGAAAAATGTGACGAACATGATGAAAACAAAAAGCATCGAGAAATAGCTGCCAGGCTAACTTGTATTTGAAAACCTTTGAGATTATCGAGGACCGATAAGAAAATATTTTTTGGCCTACGCGCTTTTCTGACCATTTGGAACGCGCTCGTAATTTCGAGCTCGTTATTGTATCGTTGACTCTGGACTTCAATATTTCTAGCTTCAAGATTAGAGTTCAAGTTGACGTGTGTCTTCGAAGCGAGAGTCTCGAGTTAAAGTTGGCGAATGTGCGCCTAATACTCTTCATACATTAGATTACTCATTTGGGGAGAAATTATTAGGTGTCGTACAGAAGCCCCACTATGTGACTGGATCTGAAAGAGACGAAGTGCCGTAAGTCGATAGTCAACACGCTACTCTCGCGATCTTCGGACGGAGAGCAACTCAAGAGTTCTGCGACCTGGTTCCACCTTCGTCTCGCGCTCACACGCGGCTCGAAGGGCTCAACTCAAGCGTTCGCAAAAAAAGGGTTTAGTTTTACTAGTAGATATAGCTACGCATGTCAGAACAACGTCCATATGTAAGATACCAAGCTATCGGTATGATGCGCCATGCGGTGTTATGCCCATTGGAAAGCGCCCTGGATCCTGGGCGGCTTTTCCCTACGGCTGGCCTGGTTTTCCAGGAGATATGCTGACGGAACTTCCCTGTAGCGGGAGAAGTTTCCAAGACTCGCGGAGATGCTTGTTGCTTGGATTTCTGTAGGCGGGAGAAATGTAGACGCAGAAGTGTGCATAATGGAATTTCTGGTGGAGGGGAGAAAAATTCCAAAAACCGCCGAAGTGTGCAAAGGAGCTGTTGTGTGAAAGAAGCCCCCACTTTACTGAGTTCTGAAGAGACGAAAATCTCGTTAAGACGACAGTCAAGTATTTGATTTAGGGACGGAGAGCACTCAAGACGTTCTGTAAACCCCCGCTTGAGGGGTTTCCCCCCCCCCCAACCTTTTTTTTTTTCCCGCCGGTACCGCTCCGGGTGCAAAACAAAGGTTAGTTTAGCCTGTTACCGCGCCCATGCGGTTTTTTATGGCCCTTGGAAGCGCCGGATGCCTCGGGCTGCTTCTCTTAAATCGGCTGACCTTGGCTTTTTCAGGAAAAGATGAGGTGATGAAAACCTTCGGAAGCGCCTCGTTACCTCAAGGTAGCTTTTCCCTACGGCTGACCTTGGCTTTCGGAAAAGAGAATGATGGTAGGATGCCTTCCTACGGTGACCTTGGCTTTTCCGGGAAGGAGTAATGCAAGTTCCGTCGAAGCGCCTCGTTCCTTCGGAAAGTTCGCCCTACGGCTGACCTTCGGCTTTTCGGGGAGATGTTGTGATGTATGTGCCTTCCCTACGGCTGACCTTGGCTTTTCGGGAAGACGTATATGTAAGTTCCGTCGGAAGCGCCTCGTTCTGTCGGAAGGTTTCCCCTAGACTGACCTTTTCGGCTTTTTCGGGGAAAGTCGCGTGTACGCCACATCGCGTAATAGCGATGATTCCGTATAGGCGCTGTGAGTGATTGATATGAATTCCTTCGGAAGCGCCTGCGTTCCTCAGGAAACCTCCCGTATCGGCTGACCCCATCGGACCCGGGCAGGTTTTCGAGAAGAATGTTGCGTGTAGCAACAATCGCGTATAGCCATGAATGCCGATACTAAGGCTGTGATATTCGAATTCCTTTGAAGCGCCTGTCCTCAGGAACTTCCTAGCGGATGACCGTTGGCTTTTCGGGAGAATGTTGCGCGTTAGCAACAATCGCTGTATAGCGAATAATGCCGTATAGGCGTGTGCAGGCAAATGCATGTAAGAATGGGTCCCTAGCCTCAGTGTTGAGGATGGGTGCAATGTGCAATGTGTATGTGCAATGTGTAATGTGTTTGTTGCAGGATCATAGTGCATCGAATGATGTATGTAAACTCAATTGCGCAATGAATGGCTCTTATGAAGTGCTGCGTAATGCAAGTCTATTATTTAGATCTAATGCATGAAATGGACGCAATGGAAATTGACTAATGGTAAGATGCTTTTGATTGCGGGATGGAGCCGTCTGCAAGCCCACAATTCGGCAAAGGCGATGCTTGTGATTGCAAAGTGAGCCCCAACCATGTTTAGTGTGTGGGAATGGCTTAATGTGTGGTGTTAATTGTTGTGATTAGTGGGTGAGCCCCCAGTTGATGAGTTAGGGGCAATGGTTGATAGGGAGCAAGGTAAGGCTAGTGAATGTTGTGGAGTCATGGGTTTTGGCTTAGCTTTTTGGTGGTGGTAATGGTAAGGAATGAGGGATGTGATTTTTGATTTGCCCAAATCAGTAACTTGAGCTGAATGCTGCATGAGGAAGAGAACATAGAGGAAATGCTGCAATATCGTCATGATGAAACGCTGCTGCGGAGTGATAGCCTAAGGACCGAGGTTGAGGAAGAGACCCTTAAGCGTGTTACGAAAGAATAAGGGCTATACAGGTTCAAGAAATGCAAGGCTAAAATTTGTGAGACTGAGGGTAAGTGAATGGGGAATTGATGAGGTTTGGCTAGATGATGTAGGCTTCAAACTCGAGTCTAATGTCGAGAGTTCTAACAACTAGAATTTGCGGCTTCTGACTTTAAGGGAAATCAAACTATATAATAGACCGTCAGAATGTTATTGAATTATTGGGATCGAGTAAGGACTCTCGAGAAGTACGAGCTTTCCTAACGTATACCTTTATTGGAATCCCAGAAGTCATACTCTACCAGTACCGTAATCGTTGTAGAGTTTCCTCGTTAGTGGTTGATTTTGATTCAATGCCTTCTGTCGTATGAGAAGTCTGTCTTGGCGGTTTCGGTGGTATGAAGAAGAGGTGGCCGGTGAAGGCTGTGCGTTTGAAGGGTGTGAGAAAAAGGAATTCGATGGAATTACAGATTGATAGAAATAGTTGACACCTGCGCAATATGTTCAGACGGGTGCGTTCGAGCATGTGCGTAATTCATTTTAGACTAAGCAGTTTGTTGACGCTCTTGCGGGGTTTGACTATATATGTGGAGTCCTAATTTTTCGACGCCAAGCACCCATTATGTGTGGATTTTTTGGGCAAAGCATATATCACATTGGAACAATATTTTCACGCTGATTTTCTAGGCAACATTGAGATTGTAGGATCGGTTTGGAAATGAATAATGATATGCATTTGAGTAATGCTCTCAACTTGATTTTTTTGGTGATTGTTGCTCTTTTTGCACCATGTTTATGTTTATATTCTTCTCTCGTATGTCTTAGTTTGTTATCTTGTTCTTTTGAGTCTCCCAGATGTTATCTTATTCGGACTTTAGTCTTTTTGTACGAATCCGCAAAAAACTTGTGGGCTTACTCAGTGGATCTCCGACTGTTAGGCAGGACTTTTTGACTGGTGCTTCGTTTTTGATTTTCGACATTAATAAAGCAGATATTACAGGAATTCCTTCTGGATACGTAGCGTGGGGTCCGCTACGAGGAGGGGGCACTTTTGTGATTTTGATTATTAACAACAGGATCATTAAAGGCAAGATGTGACTTATATTATAGCATAAGGTATGTAATGTAGTACGACAATACCCGAGGATGCACTGTGTCTGGTCATAATTAATAGATTTTCAAAGCAGAGCACGAACCGACAAACACACGGAGGATGTAATGGGACTTGTAATTTAGGTTTTGTCAGACTCGTTGTTATGGAAATTGTGAGAAGTGATAGATATATAACTATTAGTTATTTGTGAGAAAGTAGAGACAGGATAGAAGTGACTAAGGTAGAAGGATTAACTTTGCTGAATGAAAGAAAAGGGTTAAAAGCACATTATGTAATTTTAACTAGAGAATTATGTGCAATTTTTTGCATTTGTGTGTCTAAAACACAAAATTTCCTATAGAGTGCATCTTCGATGAGTGAGTTACTTCTGATTTGTTTCAGTAAGTTCAAATGTTGATGCCGTCATTGTCTTGGCATTGTCTTGGATAAGCTGATGAGGGAAGTACTCGAGCTGTTTGGAAAGCAAAAGATAAGGCATGAATAATCGATTCACAGAATAGACTTACGATGAGTTTAGTTCTGGAAACAGGTACGCGACCGGTAGGGAGATTTGTGATACTAGGGTTTGGTAAGGTTGTGGACGTTTTGCGATGATTAATATATGTGTTATTGAATAGTGTTTTCGACCTATGGATTTAATCTTTGGTCCTGCACTCGCAATATATTAGGCAGATAAGTATTTCAACACCTTGTTCAATGCCGGTGAAGATATTGCAAAAATTATTTGGTAGCTGATCGGAATCTTCGTGAATTTACATAATAAAGGTAGAGGCATTAGATAAGACTGGAGAGTTTTTATCTAGTTGACGGCATTTAAGTTCAAAAAACGAAGAAGACATGTTTTATGACTGGGTCTTGATATTTCTGCGTCGGAACCATACTAGAAATACTATTGTTTACGAATCAACTAAGTAAGAGTATGCACACGTAAGAGTTTTGGTGGAGTAATAACGGGAATTTTACTTTATATAAGAGAGCAGTAATGACGTTGCTTCACTTGAATTCTAAAAGTTCTCAGTTAAACGCTTGGATTATTTGTCTACATCTCTAGGCATTTTGCATCTGTTGCCATAGACTGATTCTTGCTCTTTGGCCTAGAGCCGAATTAGAAGTGATCCTCTCCTTGTTGCAATAGTCTACAAATACTAAGAAGCGAAAATTTTGTCGTGAAGTTACAGTCGTAGTTTGATTGTAATAAGTTGCCATAAAATAATGTCGGCATCGTTTAGAGTGTGTCGCGTTACTGAAAGTGTGTGAGGTGTGACTCTGAATTTGCTGGCAAAATGAAGGAATCATATCTTTTACTTTGATATTCATGAGCTATTCGATCATTTAATGAGATGATGATCTTTTCCATTGTGGTCAGGCTGTTGTTCGGTCATTCTCTTATGGAAAATAATGTATTCTGTGGACTAGTTTCATAGTATTTTTGATTGGTGGGATAATGTATCTAATTCTTCATCATTTAAAGTTAGAAGGAAAGCAGAAATCAGTATATTGGAGTTCTCATAATAGGTCTAGAAAATGAAAGATGAGAAAAAGAAAAGAAAAAGAAAAATAATTTTATATAAATTAAATAAGGATTTTCTAAATTAATTA
>SNQN01002382.1:2797-13024 GCA_008642245.1 Bassia scoparia | reverse complement strand
ATGAATTTGTACACCATGGCGGGGGATGGGATCGGGAAAGGCAAAACTGTCCCGTTCCGCCCCAGTTGCATCTAGGTTTGAAGCAAGTTAGCCACCCCACCTTTGATGCGGTTGTGATCAAAGTTCGAATCTTCATACCCCCTCTCCTTGTAAATGTATCCCTTTTGTGGACTCATTCGCACCGAATTTTCTTATAAAAGGTTTCGGGAGTTAGGCCTTCTTTGACTATAATAAATAAATTACAATAAAAAAGTTGCAAATTCGTGTCATTTTCCCAAATAGAATGTGGTCATTATTTTTTTTGATTCTCTGTCCGTTATTGTCTAATAAACCTTAGTTGACACGGATGCTCATCGACTATATAATCGTTCAACCCGTGTCTCTGATACTAGTTTTAATCACGGCTAAACCCGTGTGACCTTGTGAGTAATATGATTTTCAATAATTAATACTGAAGTTACAATTTACCGTAATAAATGCAAACTATTAAAAATTGCTTATCAAAGCTTAGAGAAAAAATTAGTAATGGTGTATGTGTTGTATAATTTAAATTTTGATATTTCTGAAAATACTAAATTTTTATTTGTAAAATATCTATATTGTTAATTGAATAGTTGCTTACTTAATGTTATGAATATTGATGCCCTGTAATAGATGGACAGGATGAATCTTAATCTGAATACTTTTATTTTTATTTTTTGTATTATTTTGAATTTTAATTATTTTAAAGTCTTTTAAAAATTGTAACTTATTTTATTTAATAAATGCAAAAATCCAAAAATATTACGAAGCTTACCATGTTATATTTTGGTTTTTTTTTACAGGGAAGAAATTTATTTAAATAAAATCCTCTCGATTTTATATTAGTTTTTGAAATAACTCAAAAAAATCTTAAAAGAAAACAAAACTTAACCATAACACCTAATAAAACTGCTTTCTATTCCGTCTCTTCAGATCACAATGCGAATGTATTCCATACTTGACCCGCCTTCTTTCCATTTGAAAAAATCGATGTCATTCATGTCTATTTCTGGTGATAATCGTGACGCACACACTCACCCTAGTTGATCCCGATCTCGCTCTGGTAAAGGTCTCAGTGGACTCTGATCAGATTAGATATTTATAAGTCAGATTCTTTTTCTCGACAGACTCTACAAACCAAAACATAGTTGCACCAACAAGTAGATTATTGATGCACATGGGTATTAATCACATAAAAACACACCAAATTGAAAATAGACATCAAATAATAATAAAAAACTCCAAACTAGAATAGATGCACAATAACATCACGCAAAAACACAGAATCAGAACCCTCCTGAACGATCCTGGGTGACGACGAGAGAACCAAACCTTAGCGCTCCAATTAATGATCCTACAGGTTTTAACGATGAATACTCATGGCCGAGAGAGGACCCCAACAAGAGATCAATCTACAATGAATTGAGGAAGATTGCGAGCCAAAAAGAAAAGAGTTAAACCACGGGAATTTTTTTTTGCCTTTGGAGGGTCGGGGACGAGATGGCAGCCCAATGGTGGCTTGGTCGGTGAAAAGATATCTTGAAACTCGACTCTTGTCTTTGTCACACAGTGAAAAACTTAAAGAGATTATGTTGCAAGTCCTTCAATATAATATACATCATGCAGTTGCTTGGGAAAGAGGACTAGGAAGGGTTAGGCGCAACCCTAGCAAAGAGCCCCAGTATAGTCCAACGTAAGTTATTTTTTATTGTTTATTATATACGCGCCCGGAATTTCATCTATTTAAATTGGTTGATTCTTCTATAGCGTGGATTATATATTAATTGTTTTAATTTAATATTTTGAGATATATTACTCTCTTTACCCACGTTTTTCTATAAAATTGTTTAATTCATATTCCTCGCTCTTCCAATACTTCGCTATCTACACGCGACTCATCTTCTAGGTGACTTGGTTTATTATTCTTGTTTGTTTAAACTTTCTCGTTTGGTCTGGTTTTGATCGCTGCTGATTAGACTCGTACGTCAGATGCATCGCAGCGTAATAGTACACTCACATTACGAAGGGTAGGATAATTATAAATTGATGAGCTCTCCTTCTCGCTCTTATCGCTCTCTTAATTTTCTACGTAATTATTTTTATTTTTTAAATGTAACTTATTTTATTTTAAATAAATGCAAAAAAAAACTCAAAAGCCATGAAATGCCAATAGCTAATGTCTGCTACAACTTCTCGTAAATAGTTAAAAATAAAACTCCAAAAAACATGAAGTTGCCACGTAATAAATCTATTTTGTTATTTGTTTATTAGATAAGCGTCAACTTTAGCATCGGTTAATTTTAGTTTTTTTCAATTTATTTTTGAAAATTTTGAAAATTAATATTTTTGAAAATAATTTGATATTTTTATTATTTAAAAATAATTTGTTATTGTATGGCAAAGAGATGTTCACTCTGAAAGAAGATGATAGTTTTTGATGATTTGATCTACCTCAGAGGAAAAGAGAGGTACGTTTGAATTAAAAGCTTAAAAAAGGAAACCGGATACACAATTTAGTATGTAAAGTTATTAGAAATATATCTTAAGTTTCTTTGAAAAATGAAACTTTTGACTATGACCATGTTTACCTTCGTACATTTTGAGTTTTGAGGGAGGTCCTAGATTGCAAGAAGTTTATTTGTGTGTTGTTGTTCGGTTATTTCTTACTTCCTAAAATAGCAATGGTCACATTGATACTTGTTCTTGTTAAAGTTGTAGCCTGATGCTAATGATATTGTCAATTTAATTAAATTGGCGTTCATTTGTCTTAAACCTCTTGATGAAAAGTTGTGGATAAGTGGCAAGAAAAATTTGGTGTGATTCAAAAAGAGAGTCAAAAACCTACATTTTACTACTGTAGATAGTGTAACTTTCATAGGTTTATGTTAAAAAGGTGAAGCTGCCCAAAGAAATCCATTAATTCAACATTGCACTGATGAAAATTGTTAATAATATGGTACAGAGAAAGAGTTAAAGCTAGATTTAATTACAAGTTCTTTAGATTGGTCTAAAACATATCAATTCTTTAGAAAGGTTCAAAATAAAAAAATATTTTGTGCCCTAATTTTTATCTTTGCACTTCGGGGTGTTAAAACATTGAACTCTTCAAATTGTGGGTCAAATTATTCAAATTTATTGAGCTTTCAAATGGTTATTAACCAACATGAAATTAAATTGAAAAAAAAGATGTAAATCTACTACTTTTGAATAATACACATAATACACACAATACACACACACACACACACTTCACACACACAACACACACACACACACACACACACACACACACACACACACACACACACACACACACACACACACACACACACACACACACACACAACACACACACACACACGAGCATTGTTTAACACAAAAGGTTGGTTAACCTTTTCAAACTTCTTAATATATCAGCGGGCTCCCTTAGACCTACATGCCTTTTGTAATCTACACCAATCATCGCATAGCCAAAACATGCTAGCTATTCCACATCCTAAATGCACAAACTTATAGTAGTTTCCAACTATCACTAATTGAAATTATGATGATCAAAACAACTAAACACTATTCTGCAAATATAACTAGTATATGAATTTATAAACATACAGATGAAAGATGTTACTACTTTAAGGTCTTAAGTTCGAGCAAATCATGTTTAGTTACTCTCCAACATGCTTATATAATTTAGGTCTTCCATCTTTTGATTGAAGTTGGTTAAGAACTAATCTCTTTGATTTATTAAACCGACCATTATTCGGCCCCAACATACCACAGTCTTGTAAGAACATGTTTCTTCTCTCTGTGCCTTTTTTGTCTTTCATTTTACCCTTCTGAATTAGTAGGAAGGGTGATATATAGAACATGGAGACATTAAAACATGTATTTTGAATAAGGGTGGAAGGAAAAGCACATAGTGATTAGTGTTATCTAGCTAGAAGTGTAGGATTACATTAAATCGAGTCATATACATGTATCTTACTAAACTAACATGATTTGCTCGAACTTAAGACCTTAAAGTAGTAACATCTTTCATCTGTATGTTTATGAAGATTTCATATACTAGTTATATTTTGCAGAATGTGTTTTAGTTGGTTTGATCATCATAATTTTCAATTAGTGATAGTTGAACTACTATAAGTTTGTGCATTTAGGATGTGGAATAGAGCTAGCATGTTTTGGCTATGCGGTGATTGTGTAGATTACAAAAGGCATGTAGGTCTAAGGGAGCCCGCTGATATATTAAGAAGTTTGAAAAGGTTAACCAACCTTTTGTGTTAAACAATGCTTGTGTTGTGTGTGTGTGGTGTTGTGTGTGTGTGTGTGTGTGTGTGTGTGTGTTGTGTGTGTGTGTGTGTGTGTGTTGTGTGTGTGTTGTGTGGTGTGTGTGTTGTGTGAGGGGCAATGCATTTGCTCGTGTATTTTATGGGTAAATAGGTTAACCTTTGGGAAAAAAATTCTACATTTGAATCTTTTTCAACCCTTCAACAAAGCGAAGATTTTATATTATGCGAGACATCAGGTTAAGGTTATAAAATAACATAATGAATTGCAAGTAATCCATGCAAATACGAAATTAATATAAATCAGTTGTAAACTTCTAATATACGAAGTATTTTGATTGTGATCATGGAATGTTAAGTGAGGCAGTATACTCCATGATGATATACAAATGTCGATTGTTATGCTTCAAATTGTGAGAGATTTGTGCAATATATTTAAAGAGTATTTCATTAATTTCAAGTTGGTTAGTTGCGTATGAGTTATCATACTATTCAATTAATCAAAAGAATTTTAGTAAATAATCCACGATACCTACTGTAATGTTCAACATTATTAGCTATAGCTACATCCTTGTGGAAACATCATTACTGTTTAGCAAACAATTACAATACCCGGAGAAAAAGTCTTATAATCTTTGATATCCAGCAAGTTCACTTTCATGATACTTGACATTTTTTCCTTTAATCATGGAAGATCTATCATTACAATTAAGTTCCAATAACACTAATCTCAACACTCATCAACCCTTACTTGCCAAGCACTAAAAGCAAACATTTGTTTAGAGTTTTCCCTCCATGTACAACACACATTAATATCAACCAAGAAAAAAAACCAAACAATCAAAACACCCAGAGCTTGGATTAAACAATCAAAACACGGAAATGAATTTACAAAGATGACAGGAACACTTGTTACACAACGAACTTTGGTACTGAGAAGATGACAGAAGCTTCTTTTGCAGCACACACTGAACCTTGCACCAAAAACAATCGCAATCCTCTTTTGTTTAATCCTTCTCATATCGTGTGGGTGTGTATATTTTTTTTTTCTAATTTATAGTTAATTTAGAGCGAGTTTGACTTCCAAGTCACAAGTGACTCGAGAATTCCGTACCAGTATAATCTATCGAATATAAGACGACTTCGAGGGCAGAAAATTACACTGGCTGCATGATGCATTAGACATTTACCTTAGATGACTCCTTCGGGGTGTAAAATGCAATAATGCATAGCTTTGTTTGGAACAGAAGACATAAAATACCATATCCTCGCTCTATTCGCTTGTATAAGGAACTTTTGGTTAACCTTTTCAAACTTCTTAATATATCAGCGGGCTCCCTTAGACCTACATGCCTTTTGTAATCTACACCAATCACCGCATAGCCAAAACATGCTAGCTCTATTCCACATCCTAAATGCACAAACTTATAGTAGTTCAACTATCACYAATTGAAAATTATGATGATCAAACCAACTAAAACACTATTCTGCAAAATATAACTAGTATATGAAATCTTCATAAACATACAGATGAAAGATGTTACTACTTTAAGGTCTTAAGTTCGAGCAAATCATGTTAGTTAGTAAGATACATGTATATGACTCGATTTAATGTAATCCTACACTTCTAGCTAGATAACACTAATCACTATTGCTTTTTCCTTCCACCCTTATTCCAAAATACATGTTTTAATGTCTCCATGTTCTATATATCACCTTCCTACTAATTCAGAAGGGTAAAATGAAAGACAAAAATGGCACAGAGAGAAGAAACATGTTCTTACAAGACTGTGGTATGTTGGGGCCGAATAATGGTCGGTTTAATAAATCAAAGATTAGTTCTTAACCAACTTCAATCAAAAGATGGAAGACTAAATTATATAAGCATGTTAGCAATGATTGAAAGTTAGGTTCAAAGAATTAAATAGAGCATCATCACTACTAAAATGAGTATTATTGTTATTTACAATTCATTTAACTATTTTGCAAGTTTCATTATATTGCTTTCGAATTCATAACACTTAAATATTTTTGTTCTTACTACTTGGGTGAGCTTGTGTGTTCATAACTTCATATAGCTTCTATGTACACTTGAACTATAAAAAAATGGATAGAACAACTCAATATTACCAGAGAAAAGCCCCTTCCAATACAAAAATGACCAAGAACTTGTGAAAGAAAATGAACACAAAAGAAGATACAAGTAGAGCCAAACTTGGAACACAAAAAAGGGCTCCGTGAAGTTCTCCTTAACAGTTTCTAATAAGTGGATCTGGTGTACTCAAATCTGCAGAAGCATGAAAATAAGGTGAAGAAAAAAGAAATTAGGAAATTATTGTTCCATATATACAACAACAAAAATTCATATTACTGTACCCAAATTCATCAATTATACAACCATTTCTTACAAATCAAATGAAACCCAGAAATCAAAATTGCAAATAGTAAAAAAAAACTCCAAAAAAATTAATTATAAATAATGCAAGAAAACTCTGACCTAAGAAGTGAGAAAGCAATATACTTCTTATTATTCTCCTTTCACATCAATTGTTCTCTTTAAAAAAAACCTCTCCCCAAAAACATAACTTCTTCCTACTTCTTTGTTTTATTTAGTTTATTCATGAATAATCCTCCTTTCGATCTCTTTATGAGAGTTTTATCCCCATTTTTTGGGTTTTTCTATCTCATTGTGAGAGTTTTATCCCCAATTTTTGGGTTTATCATTATCTCCTTTTGTGAGAGTTTGGAGTGTATTAGTTTTCTTGTCTTCCCTTATGGAAGATCAGATTATCTAGGGTTTCGTTTTTGTTTTCGCTTGTTGAAGAATAATGGAGATTTAGGGTTTTACAATCTCGAAAACAATTCAGAAAATCGCATAAGTATGTTCACCCAAACAACTACGTATCAACGAACATTATGCCGAATCAGAGCGAACTCACGTATTTGTATTGCTTCGGATGAAGATTTTTATTAACGCTATTTTAAATTGAATCAGCGATGTAACTATTTCTAAGATGTTTTGTATTCTTGTTGAGATTTTTGTTTTCTCTTTCATTGATTGTAAGTGTCTTATGACTAATTCTTATTAATTAAATCCTTATTCTTCTCGTCAAAAAAATATTGAGAAAGCAACAAAATTAATAGAACTGGCAAGTTGAAAAAAGGGAGTTCTTTGAGAGAAGAAGGTTAGTATTTTGAGATATGAGGTAGAAAAAAATTAGGGGAATTAAAATTTTATTGGGGAATCAAAATTTGTAATGCACAGTATACATAATTATTACAAATAATTTTAGATTTTTTTTATGAAGTAAGAGTTTTCATTAAAACAAGTACAAGTTACAACCTAAGCTCAATATAGAACTTGAAATCCATCCTATAGAAAGGCACCCCAAGAACTAAAAGAGAAAAACAAAAGAACAAGCAACCAAACAAATGTTCCCAACAGAGGACAATTACAACTGCTCAATCCAAACTCTTTTCTTTCTACTTATTTTACAGGTAAGTAGCATCCTAATTCTTCCTCTAACAATAAATTTGATCTTATCAGTAACACAAGGAATAATAGGAATACAATTGTACCAATAATTCCGATTCCTGGCTTGCCAAATGTAGTAGACAAAAAGCAGCAAAGAGAGCATAATAAGTATATTATGCACTCTACCATTAAGACCTCTCCTTTTGAGCCAAATGTAGGCTTGAGTAATGTCCAGCTAGTTTTTGTGAATTCCAACCCAGTGAGCTACAATGTGCCAAATTTGAGTGCTAAAGCAGCATTCAAGCATCAAATGAGCTGCGGATTGCACATGATCACCACAACCAAACTAATATAGACGATCTTTTGTTTGAAGGCCGATAAAGGCATGCTAACCACAAGATTTTATGATGCTTGGGTAGAAGAATTCTATTCCAAAAACAATGATGCCATTGAAGGTTTGACTACTTAACTTGCATCTTCTTATATGCTTCTTCAATTGAGTAATCTCTTCCCTTTTCTAGCTTCCATAAATTATCATCCCAACTAGCCATTAACTGCTTCACTTGGCACTCTAATCTCCAAATCTAACTCGCATATGTGGTTGGAGAGTAATGCCACTGCTCAGCCCCTTGAGATAAACTGCATTTACCCATCTAACCCAAAGTGTGTCTTTCTTTGGAGCTATGTGCCAAAAAATAATTTTAGACTTGTATATACTAATAAATCAAACAATTCATTCTACAATCACATCTAAATTCATTCCAAAATTTGTCCAAATATTAGTTCCAAATTCCTTCAAAAATAAGCCCTAAATTTAATAGATGGACAAAACACAAATTCAATACTCCCTCTGTTCCTTAAAGAAGGTACCAGTCACTATTCATACGCTTCCCAATGCATGTTTTGTATCGTTTATATCTTTAGTTGTATATTTGTAAAAATTATAACAATTGAATATTAATAATGTATTCATCAACCCGAATCAAACAAGACCCCACCTTGGTTTTTCATTATTCTTGTTTTTTTAACTTTTGTTATGATCATTTGAATACGGAGTAATAACATTAGAAAAGATAAATCTATAATCTGATATTTTTTTTATTCTTTCTTTTATTTTGAATTTTAAATTATTTTGATTTTTTTAAATGTAACTCTATTTTATTTAAATAAATGCAAAAAAAAACTCCAAAAAAGCTGAAATTGCCAAATAGCTAATCTGCACAAACTTTCAGTAAATAGTTTTAAAATAAAACCCAAAAAACATGAAGTTGCCACTAATAACTATTTTGTTATTGTTTATTATAGATAAGCGTTCATCTTTAGATCGGTTAATTTTTATTTTTCACATTTATTTTGAAATTTTGAAAATTTAATATTTTGAATAATTTGATATTTTATTTTTAAATAATTTGTTATTTGTATTGGGCAAAGAGTGTTCACTGAAAGAATGATGATGTTTTTGATGATGTTGATTCCCGAGGTAAAAAAGAGTCGTTTGATTAAAAGCTTAAAAAGGAAACCCGGATAAAATTTATGTTTAAGGTTATTAGAAATATTCTCTTAAGTTCTTGAAAATGACTTTGACTATGACCATGTTACCTTCGTACTTTGAAGTTATTGGGAGGGAGTCCTGATTGCAGAGTTATTTGTGTTGTATGTTTGTTCGTATTTCTTATCCAAATAGCAATGTCACTTGATCTTGTTTTGTCTAAAGTTTAGCTGATGGCTAATGATATTGTCAATTAATTTAAATTGCGTTCATTTGTCTTAAACACTCTTGTAAAGTTTGGTAAGTGCAAGAAAAAATTGGTGTGATTCCAAAAAAGAGTCAAACCTACATTTTACTACTGTAGTAGTGTACTTTCATAGGTTTAGTTCAAAGGTGAGCTGCCCCCAAAGAAATCCCATTAATTCAACATTGCACTGATGAAATTGTTAATAAAGAGGTTCAAGAAGAGTTAAAAGCAGATTATTACAAGTCCTTTAGATTGCAAAACTTCCAATCTTTAGAAAGTTCAAAATTAAAAAAATATTATTGTCCTATGAATTTTATTCTTGCACTTCGGGGTTAAAACATGAACTCTTCAATTGTGGGTCAAATTATTCAAATTTAATTGAGCTTTCAAATGTTTTAACAACATGAAATTAAATGAAAAGAAAGATGAAATCTACTATTTGAATAATAACATAATACACACAAGTACACACACACACACACACACACAACAACACACACACACACAACACACACACACACCAACACAACACACAACACACACACAACACACCACACACACACACACACACACACCACGAGCATTGTTTAACACAAAAGTTGGTTTAACCTTTTCAACTTCTTAATATCAGCGGCTCCTTAGACCTACATGCCTTTTGTAATCTACACAATCACCGCATAGCCAAACATGCTAGCTCTATTCCACATCCTAA
>SNQN01002381.1:60601-75295 GCA_008642245.1 Bassia scoparia | reverse complement strand
GTGTAGTAACCCGCATATGACCCAATATCACATTAAGAAATAAGTCCTTCGCCAAAAAGTCTCCTTCCTCCAAATGATAGGAAAGACCAAGAATGCTCTTCTCCTTGACTGACAATCTATATCAATGCACCAAAGTATATCCAAACAACTAGACAACAAAATGTCAAAAGATTAAACTAAAGAAACAAAAGCATAAATGAAAAAAGTGAAGAAGGGTAGAGAAAGTGTGGGTTACCTCTCGAAAAGGGCTTATTTAGAGTCTTAAGCATGACTTGGGCTAGTAAATAGCCTCTTAACGATCTCAAGAGCTTGTCATATGCAATGGCATACGACTCAATGAGTAAGACATAGGCAAGAGTTAATGGCAATGGAGGCTCAAAGTGTAATGTAACTTTATGCCTAAAAGTTGGTAAGCATCGAAGTGATGAAAGTGAAAAGAAAAATCAAAAGAAAAATCAAAATTGAGATGAGAGTGGGAAAGAGGAAGAATACTCTCATATTTATGCAAGGTTGAAACCCTCAAATCAACAAGTGAGTCAAGGGTGTACACAACAAGAAAATCGATTTCGGTCGATCGAACGCACCGACCGATTTTTTTTGGTCGGTAATACCGACTGTTACCGACCGCCTTCAGTCGGTGAAGTTTTACCAATCAAACAACCAGTCGGTATTACCGACCGAAATAACGTAGGTCGGTATTATCGACCGGTTGTTGTGGTCAGTAACCTCTCAACATCCAAGCCTCAAGGCACAATTTTTTCGCCAAATTTACCGACCGAAAGTTCGGTCGGTAAAATATAATTTTTTTAAAAACAAAAACTGCCTGCTGCGACTTACCCACTCTCACTCATTTCAATTTTTTTTCATTTCAAACAACTCTTTTCTCTCTCTCGAGTCCTCTCACACAAACCCTCCTCTCACTCACATATCGGCACCGGCGAAGGTTCACCGGCACCGGCGACCCACCACTGCTCCTCTCCTCACGACGTTCTTTCTCTTTCTCTCTCTCTCTCACCGCGCTCGTTCTTTCTCTCTCACCGCGCCGCCTCTCTTTTTCTTTCTCTCTCGCTCCTCGCCGGCGACCCACCTACTGCTCGGAGCCCAAGCACTCGCCAGTGACCTCGTCCTCACTCCCGTCCACCGTCGTCGAGGAGCACATTGGTAAGCATTGTGGGTTCAATTTTTAGGGTTCATTTTTTAATTCTTGCCCCCCCCCCACCGCAGGCCACCTGCAGCCACCACTAGCCTTGCCATTTCCCCCACCGCCGCCACCTGCAGCCACCTCCAGCCACTAGCAGTTGGTAATTTTTTTTGTTTTTATTTTGTTTAATTTGGTTGTATATGTATGTATGTCTATTAGTATTATGTATGTATGTCTGTTTTAACAATTGGGAGAGCTTGTTGTGAGTTAGAGACGGAATTTTCAATCATAATAACAACCATATAATAGTAACAATCATAGGTAATGATTGTAGTTATATATTATAGAGTAAATGTATTTATATTCAAGTTATTTTTTTTCAGCTGCAAAAATTATTCTGAAATCCTATATGAGTTTTAAAATCCTAACTTATAATAACCACTATACGAATATGATTTTGGATTAGTATGTTTTTCCCTTTATTGGGCTATTTATTTTCTTTTTTTGGTGTATCCTTTTGTAGTGAAATATATTAAGTGTATGGGTTTTTATTATTGTATTGTATTCGATCAGTTAAGGAAAATTAACCATTAAAAATTAGATGAGTGCAAATTATGTGATTGTAAATTATTCACAAATAACTCTAAGATTTTGAATTTATCATATAATTAGATAATTCTAATTTTTTCTTTACAATTCATATGTACAGTTGTTGATATTATCCCGAAAACGTATTATCCCCATTGTGCTCCTGTATTGTAGTGGTTTATTATTTGGTTTGACTACGTTTTCAGCAATCTTGAGATTACTTCGTACTATATCTTGTAAAGCATGTGTTATAATTAATGGTTTAGCAAAGAAAATTAAGAGCATTTATATTATATTGCTAACATAAGCATGGTGTCATTTTATGTGTGAATAACACTGGCAATAAAGTGTTAATATATATAATTAATGTTGTGAGTTTGTCAAAGGGTGATGATAAGTTGTGAGAAACTAGTGGTGCATTTTATGAGCAATAAATAGCTTAATTTGTATTAAGGTTTTGTATTTGAGTTTAGTTAGGAGGAATGAAATTAAGGGCCTGGTTTAGGGAATGGAGAGTTTGGGTTGAAAATAACTTTTTTCGTAAATAGATAACTTTTTTCCTTTCTATTTTTGTTAATAATAATTAACATAATATTCAATAATCATGTGTATGTATTTGTTTCTAAATTAAACACATGGATTATAAAAAATTAAATAAACCAAATTTTAGAGATTTAACTAGTGCATATATATATTTAATTATTTATTTTATCAAAGAATGGTGTATTAATTAATAATAATGATAATACAAGTACCACCTATTACTGTTTCCAGGAAACATGACCCAAACCTCGTGGTGTAACTCTCGCCCATTCTCAGGCGATCGTGCTACGAGGCACCTTTCCGCTTAGTCTTCAGCAGATGTCAGGACATCAGCTACTGGACTGCGAGTCTCCTGGGACCTGTCTTTGGCAAGTTGGTCGTCCAGGAGGACGGCAGATGCTTTCACTTCCTATTCTTCTCAGCCGCTTCTCAAGACATGGGCAGACGCGTCACCTACAGTTCGAGCTACAGCCTCCATTCAGTCTACTCAGCCTCACTCAGCCTCACTACTCCAGCCTCACCTACTCAGCTCAGGCTACTCAACCTCACGCTACTCAGACTCAGGGCGACTCAGCCTAGGCCTACTCCGGCCATCAGCCTACTTCGGCCCTTACTACTCCGTGTCTGAGTCGACTCCGGTCGATGTACTCCGTCTCTGATCCTCAGGCTAGTCACATCCACACCTACAGTGTTAGAGTTGGACCCGAGAGCCTATGGTGAGTTTGGTAGTATTTTTCAATGTTTTCATATGTAATTAAGTGTATTCATAGTTAACCAATTTTTATATTTGTGCCAAGTTGACGTGAATATTTTCTCGATCCATAACATCCGCAATAAAGGCTTACTTCGCACAATGAGACATGTTCAGATTTAAAAAACTAGTAATGTTTGAGTTCAAAGAAGTAGCGCGAAACCCTAAAAACGACAAAAATGGGCCCTTACGCCAATTTGACTTCTCGCTCTTAAGTGTCCAATAGGTTAAGAAGCTTAAGCTTAAACGTGTCCAAATAGTCCTAACGACCAAAAATGAGACATGTTAAGCTTTTAGACTGTAATGGTTTGAGTTCGATAGAAGTTGCGCGAACCGAAAAAACGACAATGGCCCTTACGCCCGAATTTGACTTTCTCCGTCTTAACGTGTCCGAATTTTCGTTATTAAGAACTGTTGAACGTAACTTAAACTATTTGCAGGAGAAATAATGAAATTCTGAGTCTTCAAGTAGTGGCTCGTCACCGAATCCCACGGTCTTTTTTTAACGTTGTGGCTTAGAAAGGAGGTTCTGATTTGGCAAATGTATCAAATCTCTCTTATTATGAAGCCCGTCACGAGGCCACACACATTGCCAACTCTCCATTACTTTTACTCAGGTTGACAAGGACATGTCCGGCGCGCTAGGAAGGAGATGGAGGAGAAAACAAAAGCTACAAGAAGAGTACCTTCAACAGATGAAGGCTCAGTTTGATGCTATCATCAGCGTTTGGTGGTCCGTTTCCTTTCCCGGAGGTCCAGAGGATGACAGAGGCTTAGGTGCTTCTGGAGCTTTCATAGCATCGTACAGTCTTACTCAGATTTCATCTGTTGTAGCGTTATGTTTTACTTAACAACGTTACATGTACTTTTTGTGTATACAAATGCATTAATCATATATGTATTATAAAAATGATACTTTAATTATCATATGTTGTTTATTCAATTTTCACTTGTAACATTTAATTTCTAATTTATTGTTTTATTTTAATATTTTGCTAGAGGTAATAATGTTGGACCAAAGCAAATAAAAAAGCATATAATATCTATATAATTATATATATATATTATTTATATATATATAATATATATATATTAATATTCATGAGTTTACCGACCGCAGGGGTCGGTGATTACCGACCAATCTACAGTTCAGTCGGAATTACACGACCTACGGTCGTTAAAGTCAGCTACTACCCTCCAAAAAATGAGGAAGGACTTTCACCAACCGCAAAGTCGGTCGTCGCTTACCCACCGACTGTAAATGGCGTATTACGACCGACCTAGGTCGGTGAATAGTCCTTCCTCCATTTTTGGAGCCCTCATTCGGTCGGTATTACCTCAGCGACCGAAAACGTCGGTGAAAAGGATATTTACCGACGAAGGAAAATCGATCGACGTCACCGACGAAAAATCGTCGTTTACACCATGTTAATTTTCGGTCAGTGAAGACGTCGACCGAAATCATTTTCCTTGTTATGTGTAGGGAGGGATGGAAATACTATAATTGGTGGTTGGTAAGAGCAATGAGGAAGAGATGTGTTTAAAAGAAGGAGAAGAGCACATTTCCTTAGAGTGAGAATGATAATCAAGTGTACTCATAGCTTTAAAACAAAAGCCCCTTCAATCAATGGGTTCTTCTTCTAACTCATCAACATTGTTCCAAAGGTGAGAACATCACACAACTATAAAGTCAAAATCAACCTTCATCCATGACAAGGGTTTTTGAGGCAATTGGTGGTGTAGGTAAAGAAAGAGATTTAATCTCAAGGGACAAGGTGATTCAAGAGAAGGCTTAAGGTTCACAAATGTCATCAACTTCAATAAGCGTACCTCAATAAGAGGATTCTCTATCATAAGCAAGTCTCATCCTCTTATCACTATCGCTTATCATCTAATAAGCAAATCCTTTCGTAGTACCACATTATCACCAGAATGTAATCCACTTGAATTTCATCCATATGCCTTGACTTCCCCTTGCCATTTTAAAAATTCAAAGTAAAAGTTGGAGTTTAAATCAAGGATTGGCTCACAATTAGTTTTTCATTAACTTCAACCACCTTTTCAACACTTTCAACACCTCCTCTCAACTTCCTCTCATGTTTCAATAGTACTTTTCTTCTCTGATCATCACTCACATGCTTCTCGAAACCACTCATCAACCTTTTCAACTCATATCATCACATATTAGTATCCAAGAGGATTCATTCACACCACATGCTTTGTTGCAACTCTACAAGTGTTTTTCAAGTTATCATGGGAGTCGTAGCTCAAATGTCTCAAGTGCTTTGAAGCCTATCTTGAGTACTTATCTCATTTGTTCATGGCAATAAGTGCACCATACTCTTGAGGCTCATGTAAGGGTGGGGTGGACAATTGTTACAGTGAGATCCATTGTTTAATCCATGTATCCAAAAGAAGTTCGAAAAATTTAATTGAATACATATTATTACAACTAGGATAAAGAAGAGAGGATTAATAACATGGAGGGAATCATTATAGCATGAGGGTTGTCATGAAGATTAACCATAAGGGAAGGATCATAATGAGCGGAGGAAAACATCAATGGTGCATAAAATTTTGTTTGAATAATACATTTTATGATCTAAAATTGGTTACAACCTCCATCTTTGGCATAACACATATTTTGATCAAAATTTTGGTACAAACTCATTTTGACCCATAAACCCATGTTTTGATCACAATTTGATACATGGCCTCCATTCTTGACCATAACCCATATTTTTATATAGTAGCACCATTTCCAGGTGTAAGCATTCCCATCATACATACTTGCATAATTTACAACTCAAAGAATTTTAAGTGAAGATGAAAATCAAAGCTTTTTGATTTTTGAATTTTTATAAAAATCAAGTAAAAATCAAATCATATCAACAAAGTCTCAAATGTTGCCAAACTTCCCCGGCAACGACACCAATTTGAACGTGTGCCCGGCTAGGGTCGTTGGGTAGAATGTCAAACCTGGTCACTATCAAATAATATTTATAAACCAATACTACTAGCTATACACAAGTATAGTAGCAAGTAAGGGGTCGATCCACGAAGAAGGAATCAAAGGGGTTTAAGTCCGAACTTATCTAATTTGGCAAGCAATCAAACTTTGAAAAGGGAATTTTGATTGAAAACTAGCTAATTGAAATACTTAAAACAAAGCTTTGGAAAATCAAATATTCTAAGTCACCTAGGAGATACTAGTTGTCACCTTATATAGTAAAGGATAATGCCAATCAAAGAGTGTGTTTTACTCCAATAAAAAAGGGTCATTGTAATCATGGTTTGGAAATTTGATTAATATCATTTCCAAAGTCAACTAACCCTCTCAATTCAAGTTCAAACCCAAGTCTCCTCAAGCTCTTACTAGAATTGAACAATCAAGAGTCAAACCAATACCCAAGTCAATCCTCACAATCCCTTGCAAAGGGTTGAATTAAGCACCTCTCACCCCAAAAAGAATGGGTGGCTAAAGCCAAAGTAATAAGGTTTGAGAATTCACAATTGAAGGCAAATATGGTGATTGGAGAGAACAATTTATATCATCTTGGCATTGAAATGATTATAGAAGGGACTTCTAGCACTCCCAAGTTGCTAAATTACTCACACAACATGCTTAGAAATTAAATAACATGAAAAACAAAGGAAAACCATGAATAAGAAGCCATTAAAGCAAAAAATTGTATCAACTAAAAGGGTATCAAAGAAACTACTCAATACTACTTCAAATCAAGCAAAACTACAACCAAAACCTTCACAAACACAAGTAGCAAAAAGCAATAACAATACCCACAAAACGTTGCAAAAACGAAAATCAAATAAAACTAATAGCAAACAACAATAAAACTGAAATCTAAGGAAAGTAATGGAATTACCTCAAAATTCTAGGTCAAAAGCATATAAAGATTGTAAATTTTGAGCAAGAAATGAGGATTCTAGGGAAAAATTGAGGAAAACTTGAAGGTTGAACTACTACTCTCTAATGGAGATTAAAAAAGAAGAAGAAGAAAGCAAAAGAAATCTGAAAATTATTCTAAAATGTTACTAAAACTCTTAAAAAAGTTTGCCATTACTAATTAAGACATGTGCTTAAAAAACTCTTCCAAGTGAAGTCAGCAGGTCAAAGTCAACGTCCAAAGGCCTCCACGTAGGCGCGTGCGGGGGCGCGTGTGACCTAGGACATGCACGCACGCTCCAAAACGCAATTGGAAAAAGCTGCAGGCGCGGGTAGGGGAGGCGCGGACGGAGGCGTGTGCGACCCCGGATGCGTGTGTAACAACCCTGATTTTAGATATTAAGTATATATATATAGCCCGCGGGCTTGGCCCGACCCGGCCCGAAATTTTACGGGCTTTGGACACGATTTTTCGGCCCGAAATCGAGTCGGGCCGGGCCCGGCCCGATTTTCCCCAAACTTTGTGCGGGCTTTGGACGTGACTTTTTACACATATTAGTTGATTTTTTGGGCTCGGCCCGAAAAAGCCCGAAAAGTCCGCCAAGCCCGCTCCATTTTTTCGGGCTTTGGGCAACAAGTTTAGGCCCGAATCGAAGCCCGGCCCGGCCCGCCCCGATTTAAGGGCCTAAATATTCAAGTTAAGCCCGGCCCGAACCCGGCCCGGCCGCCCATGATCACTCAAATATACTATATATTATATATATTATATATATAATATTATATATAATAATATATAATTATATATATATATATAATATATATATATATATGACTTGTAATGAAAATATAATTAAATAATAACCTGGAAATCCAGAGTTTAATGCCGCATAACTATAAATATAAGTGATCGCAAGGTTGGTTTCTAACTGAATTATTATGAAAATTTAACTATTATTATAACACCTTTAGATTTTGTATTACAGATTGATAAAAGACGCAAGGCTTCAATAATACATAAAAGTAATTTCCAATTGCAACACCCCGTATTTTTATACCTAATATTTAGAATTTATTTATATTAACTATTTTGAAAATTATATCTTATTTTTATTAAAGAATAACTTTCTTTTATTCACTTTAACCCCTTGAAGTGAAAGATTATTCCAAAATAATTTGTTTAAAAGAAACTTTAAAAAAAGGAAAAAATTAATTAAAACCTAAATACATACCGATAGCAGTCCACGCACAACCCTTATCTTCTTTCTTCTCTTCTTCCTTTTTTCCCATTATTCAAATGTTCTCCCTTGTTAAATTCCTACTTCAATCATAATCACTAAAACCTCCCTTCAGTCTCCTTCTTCATATCCTCTAGTGTTGGGTCTTTCAAAGAGGAAAATTGGTTCATTCGGCTTGTGTTTTGTCGTAAGTCCATCAATGGGAGAATTTGGTCTTCCGTGAGTAGGTACTTAATTCATTCCTTTTATCAAGAAGTTTTAATTTCAAGTTGAATTTCGAATTTTGTTTGGTTTTTATTGCAATTTGAAGTATTTGTTATAAGCGTTCTTGAAAATAATATGATTGGGGGAAATTTGCTTGGTGATTGAGATACTATTTCATGAATTTGAGGTCTTGATTCACTGACATTAGCATGCCTTAGTAAAGTTCAGTTGGCAATCTTATTGAAATCTCAACTAGCAAGATTATGTATTCTTCCTCTGTTTTTAGTCTAGCTGTGTTGTTAGGACATTTTAAGCCACTGCATTGCACTTGTTTTAGCTTTGTTTTCTTCATGATAAGTTCGATAAGTGCTCAAAAGACGTTGGATTTAGCGCAACAAGAGATTGCCCAAAATTCTCATTATATGCTAGAACTTATGGCTATTGCAAAGTGTGCTGTGTTGGTTTTATTACGGAACAAACAAGAGTGGTGTTGGCTTGTTCTGAAGATTTTATGCGGTAACTTAAAGCTTTGTGCACTACTGATAGTATTCGTTTGACGTATATTACAATTTATGAGCTCCTGTTCTTTAAAGTAGTAATACTCAAGTGTACAGTAAGTGGCGTATTGCTTAGTTGACAATGAGTTGATGGCGTATGGTTTATATCTAAGGTGCTAGTCGACTTCATTATTTTATATTAATGTTAGTCACATAACATAAATTTTAGTGGAATATTCGCGATGTAAAGGTTGGGACTAATTGCTTGTATCTTGAATACAAGTTGTATTTTTACTGTTCAAGCCTATTATCTTTAGTTTAGAAATTCAATTTGTAGCCCATTTATAGATGAATTCTTCCTATTAAGATTTGTGTAAGATAGTTTGCTAGGTCAACAAAGTGAAGCGTGTTTGACTTACTCCATATGGCATTGATATTAATTCGTAGTGTTGCAAAGTTCTAGCATTTATTCGTAGTAGATGGGAAGTCTCAGATGTTATCTAGGATATTTATCATGCTCTTATCAATTGTCTTCCTTCATGATACGTAATCTTGGCTAAGGGGTATTCCATACTAGGGACTTTGGTTGTTTTTATCTAGTGCCTAGCTAGCTCACTAGACTTTAATGTGCTTCCTACTCACAGGTTTCGAAAATAATGTTCTACTGAAGTTTTTGCAGGATGGTTTGGAAGAAGAAAGAGGAGATAAGAGTTTGAGTTCTTTTAAATGAATTAAAGTTATTTCAAAAGTCATTTTTATTGTTTATTGTACAACTTTGAAATGAATTTACAAGATATTTCATATATATCTTGTCTGCACATTAAATAGTTTGTTTTATTAAGTTATGAATCTGCTCAGCCTTTTGGCTGATACTATTATGTTTAATGTGCAGGTATTTGATGGAGTTTAGCTGATGGGTAAGAGTCGCTTTCATATTTACTTTATGTTGTTTTAGATGATTAATAAGACTTCGCTGTTTAAAGTTGAATTTGAGGATTTTATATCTTAGGACTGTATAATCATTTAGAGTTTTTTTTAGTTGGACTTAATATTAGTTTAACTTTTAAGTTAATAAATTCAGTTAGAACAACAGCCTTGCGATCACTATATTTAGTTATCGCGCATAACAACTCTGATATTTTCCCAGAGTAATTATTTAATTATTTTTTTATTACATGTCATATATATATCATATTTATTTAATATCAAAAATCAGGGTTGTTACAAGGCTGCGGTGGCGCGACGGCTTGGACGTGCACTCGCCAAAAAAACTTTTTGGAAAGCGAGGGGGTCTGTGCAAGCGCGTGCCACATGAGCTGGCAGGAGCGCGTGCGGGCACCACACGCACGGCAACCCCTATGGAGGCGCGTTCACTCAAATGCTTTTGGAATGAGGGTATCCCTGCAGGCGCCGTCCATGCCACGCGCGTCCAAACTTCAGGTTGTACTACTCAACTTGAACGACCATAACTTCTTGTTCGGTGATTGGTTACAGCTTGTAATATACGATGGAAAAGCTCTCCGGTGTTAACTTCAATACAAAAAATCTCACCTGCAATTTCAAAGCATACAAAAAGATATGGCTTGAAGAAGATGTTAGAGCAAACACTCAAGTGCCTTTAGGCTCAACCAAAGCGACCACAATCAAACCAACAAGTAGAAAGGCTTAAAACCAACATGTGCACATCTAGGCAACTTGAAAATTACTCACAAAGCTTGCAATTGAGTGTACAAAGATAGAAAAGAAGAGAAAACTTTTAAAAACCACTAAAAACCAACAAAGCTTTASAAAACTAAACAAAGTGGAAATCTAACCAAAAGATTAGTGAAATGATATCGAAAACACACAACATGGCCAAAATACGGAAAAAATAAGTGCCTAAATGTGACCATTTTTGGCAATAATCACAAACAATCCGAGCCGCCCTTAAATTGTACCCCTCGGGGCAGAGGTACAAGACCTWGTCCGGCCCGAGGACGCCCGTACTGTTTTCTGGGGACTTCACTTGGGATTTCACTAAAGCTATTACCTTTAGTGATGTGTGAGCAATACTCGAATTGTTATGTGATTTCAACATCCTTAAGACGGCATTGTGTTTTAGGCATCCTGCATTACACGGAACTTAGGTTGATGGCACTGAGTTTCCGTTTTCTAGGCATCACGTCTCATATAAGTGTGTTCTACACTTGAGACAAGACTGGGGGGGCTCGCTTAAGATTGGCGCTGGTGCACTACCTTTGTAACCAACTCTTAAACTTGATGCCCATCCCCACCATGACGAGCAGCTGCATGCACTACAAAGCCGTAATGATTTAGAGCTCCTTTAATCACAGCGGGCTGGAAATGTTAAGGATCGTTCTAAGCCTAGTCATAGGACCCTCTTGGACACCCGAACTAACCCGTTCGCTAACGTAGCAACTGATTCTAGGTGGCTGGACTTTTGTTTTTCTTTTGCATATAAGGTTCATGCTAGCGTGACAACATGCTACGTGCTTTTAGACTAAGGACCATAGCTTTGCATACGTAACAAACAAGTCATGTAACAGTCCTCATATAGCAAGGTGATCATACCTTAGGCGTCGTAATGTCGAAGTGGTTGTAAACTACAATCATGAGGCGTTACGTTTTTGTTGAGTCATACAATTGTAAACGGACGTCAGACCTTTGAACTTTGCCTTTTTTTTTAAAAAAAACAAAAATCAGAAAAAATAACAAAAACAAAGAAAAAAGAAACCAAAAAACCACTACAAGAAAAACTATATATAGAGGCAGCCATAAATTGCATCGTTGCCTCTAATGATCTTTAATTGCAATTTTCTCTTTGCCTCTAATTACTCCGTCGCTAATTATAAGTTGCCTCTAATACTACCTTTTAGAGGCACATACGTTATAATACTACTAAAACCACTTACATTTAGAGGCTACCATAAATTTGTCGCTAATTACAGGTTGCCCCAAATGTCGTCTTTTTGAGGCACACAAGTAATAGTACTGATAAAGACACTTATGTTTAGAGGCAACCGTTAGGCTATCACTAATTATAGGTTGCCCCTAATGCCACCATTTTGAGGCAGACAACAAATATTTCAAATAAGACCACTTAAAATTAGAGACAACCATAAATCCATCGCTATTTATTAGTTACCTCTAATGCCACCTTTTTAGGATACGCGGGTCGTACACAAGCTGAAATTCTCAACTTCGAACGACCATAACTTCTTGCTCGATGATCGGATTGCAGCTTGTAATTAACCGTTGGAAACCTCTCGAAGTGTAATTTCCAATGCAAAATGTCTCACCTGCAAATTCAAAGTATACAAAAAGATATGGCTCGATGAAGGTTTTAGAGAAAATGTTCAAGTGTCTTAAAGCTCAACTTAAGTAACCATAACCAAGGCAACAAGTAGGAAGGCCTAAAACCAGCATGTGGAAACTAGGTAACTTGAGAATCACTCACAAAGCTTACAACAGCCTCGGTTGAGACACCGTATTGTGAAGAATTGAATTCTTGCTATTTTGCATAGTGTGAGTATGCTTGGAATTGAGGGTCATAGAAACTCGAAATCAAATAGAGGAAGTCGCCACCGCACTTCTTTCGGGATGTTGCGGAACCCGTTTTATACCTTGCCTATGATTGCGTAAAGCAAGGCGAAGGACTCCATGTCTGGTAGTGCACCAAAGGTCTGGATTAGAGGACGAGGGTAAGGGCGAAGTAGTGCACAACACCCCCCCGCATCTAGCGGCCTCTACTAGGTCTAATTGCAAATTCACCAACGGTAATATCGAACAACATATATGTCCGTATTGATCCATAGTTATTATTAGCGAGTGGATTAATGCATGTAAGACTATTAATTGTTTTCTCTTTAAATTAAGTCAAGATTCAAGGATCCTAAACCATTTGTCCATAATTATCTTATTAGGAGTGATAATCAATTAATAGGTCTTTAATTAGCAAGATTAATGGTGATGGAGAAAGTATATACAAGACCATGAATAAGAATATGCAAGAATGAAAGAAAAAATGTCTTACCTCGAATCGCTATCCAAGATAAGACAAAAGGAAAAAACAATAGTTAGATTTGAAATCGAAATCGCCTCGCAAAGTGCTATTTACATGAGAAAATCAAAGAAAAAAGTTATATTGACAATAATATTCAAATCGAATTGAAAACAAAGAAAATATGAGGTTTCTTTATATCTTAATTGATGTCTAATAGTTTATTAATCAATATTACATGATTTAAAGTGATAAAAGCAAGCAAAATCAAACACAAATTAAAGAGAAGAGAAGTAGGAGAGAGTTTTTTTAAGTTTTGTGGCCTCATAGGTTATAGCAACAATGTGTGGTCGAACAATCCTCGAATGATTGCTTTGAATTCCTTGATCTCTTGATTTGAATGTGTATTGAATTTGAAAGAGTTTCTCTAAGAGTTTTTGGAAGAGAGGGAGAGAGTATGGACGAGAGAGACAGAGAATAACCGAGCTTTTGTCGTCCCAAGWTGCAACTRAGAGGGAGGTYRGSYTATATTTATAGGCCAAAGCCAAAAATAGCAAGAATTTGGGCGCAATTATGCCAAAAACTTGGCGCAATTACACCTAAAAATAGGCGCAATTGCGCCTAGTGTCTTCCCATTTTTTTGCTGATTTCCCTTGCCTTTTTTAAAGATTGCGTATGATATAAAATCGAAATAAATTATCATTTGATTTTATTTGATCGCAAAATTTAGACACAAAATCCTCGATTGATTTGGGGAGATATTCATGTGGGCCCCACGCTTGGGTGTCGCCCCGAAGCTCCTCAAATGAGCCATTTTGCTCGGGTGCGCGTTTTTAATTTGAAAATTTATAACTAATTTTCCACAAATTCAAAAATTATGGAAAAATTTTCAACACATTCCTTAAAATATAGTGTCTTGTGTTAAAATTTCATGAATTTTGGTGTTGTTTTCATAATTGAATTAATTATTGCAAAAGTAATTAAATTGCTAAAAATTTCGAAAATTGCAAAAATGCTTAGAAAAATTCTGAAAAATTCTAGAAAAATGTCTAAAAATAATTCAAAATCTTTTTGATATTAAAACTTATTTTTAAAGGTGCTTTGGGCAAGAAAAGGTGTTTCGGCTTTGCAAATCGAGATTCTAGAGAATTGTTTAAGGGAGTTGTTTTTTAGAATTAGACCAGTTGCATTGTGGTATAGTTTTATCAATGGCCTTTGTAGAGGGACAAATGTAGGTATCTATAGAAGCCCCTCAATTTGGTTGTATCTGTAGAGATGTAAATCTCGTAAGACAGTAGTGAAAGTGCTCGGTACCAACAAAACAAAAGTTAGTTTTACCTGCACCTGTAGGTGTAATAGCTTACGGAAGCTCCTCGTTCTTCYAGSTTGATCTTCAAATTGAAATGCCTCCAAAAGTACATCAGGTTTGACAATTGGACAAGCATGCATGTATAGTGTGACAATCAAGATGACAMATATTTATGTGCAWATGCAATCCTACAATGGTCAATTTTTGTGAGTTTGAGATTTTAATATTGTGAATTTGAGATAGAAGTGGAATAGAATCTCGCATGAATCACAATCTTACAAGATGGAATGGAGACCTATAACAATCACAATGTTGTAAGTAGAATGAATCTTTTAATGATCGCAACATTGAAAGATGGAATGCAGAAGTAGAGATGGAACGTAGAAGGGGATCTTTCAATGATCGCAACATTACAAGATKGAACGYAGACCTACAACAATCGTAATGTTGTAGATAGAAGTGGAATTAGAAATRGAACGTCTTGCAAAAATCACAACTTGCAAGACAGGGCGCAGTCCTACA
>SNQN01002381.1:0-28007 GCA_008642245.1 Bassia scoparia | reverse complement strand
ATAAAGGACACACTGAGTCTGCTGTTTCCCTACTCCGGGAACCAGCACACCCCACACTCAACTCGACTCACACTCGTAAGTCCAACTTGTGTTTGAACTCACAAACACTCACCAGGCCTTCAACCCATCTGTTGAATGCCTTCACAATATCAACTTTTCTCTCTTTTAATTTACTTCTAACAAGCTAATAAGAGAAATTAGAATGCTCGACTAATGCTCTTGTATATGACTCAAAGTAGGGTTCTTACGCCTTTTGTGTTTTCTCTAAAAAAAAGCTCTTTCAATCCGTGGAGAGATGTGTGGGTTTTAGAATTATTGATGAGTATATATATGCTTGTTGACCTTAACCCTAGTTTCCGTAAATCTCTCAACTTGCCGAGCAAGGCAAGATGAGATTTAAGGAAAGTATTTATCTTGTTCGATTTGATCATAAGGATAAAATCGAACAAGATAGATACTCCTAGGTTTAAGGTAACAAWTATATTCTCATCTATATTTCCAACTGCAAAACGTATTTTCAAAATATATCTTTTACAAAATATTTTAGAAAAGTTCTTTTTCAAGACCGCAGCCATAATTCCACTCAAGGATATAGCTGGTTCCCCAGCCTGGTTCCCTAATTTAGTATGTTATGAATTCTGTTCCAATCTTGTACCAGAATTTATACCATGACTCAAAGCACATATAAGCATTTAAACCAAAGAATATAAGTCATACTACAGAGCATATTACATGAATTTCCTAGATTAATGATTTGAGTAGCATTTCTTCTATTCTTCATGTAATCTTCAAGACCTTGAATCTTCCTTTGAATACTTCAATTATAATCACAACCTCTTTTTTCGAATGACTTCGWAAGGCTTCATACTTTAAGTCTTGGAATCAACCTAATTACTGCACATGTAACATGGTTAAGATTCAATAAAAGGTATATGACTGTTTTTTCAGTATAACAGTCAAGGAAATAACTCTTACTGGTTTTGCACCAGTATATGAGCTTTGTGTTTATTCAGTTGTTCCCTGTAGTAAAACAAGTTAGTTTCAATATATACACAATAAGTATTAACTTGTCTAGGGAAACANGAGTGGACAAAAGAAAACTAAAAGCATCCTAACGGCGGCATCAAAGAGGACAAACAAAAGAAACCAAAAGCGTCCTAATGACGGCATCGAGGCGGACTAGCAAAAGTAAACAAAAAAATCTTAACGGCGGTGTTGAGGCAAACAAACAAAAGCAAACCAAAAGCGTCCTAAAAGCGGCATCATAGTTGACAAACAAAAGTAAGCAAAGAGCTTTGTAGTGGAGGCATCGAGGGGAACAAACAAATGCAAACCCAAAGCATCCTAACGGCGGCATCAAGGAAGATAAACCAAGTAAACAGCGGCAAACCACACTCAAAAAATGCCCCTAGTCGAGACAGAACCATAGGTGGAAATACCAGAAAATACAAGTAATATAAACAAACAGGAAAGCAAGCAACAACAATTGTAGGTGCAGTTAAAACTAACACGTTTATTTTGCAGGTATCGGGTACTTTGGCTTTTGTTTTATGAGATCTTCATCTCTGCAAACTCAGCCAAAGTGGGGGTCTTCTGTAGATACCTACATTTTTCCCTAGCCTAAGACAACCAATGATAAAACACCCCTTGCAACACACAAGCCAAATCGAGAGAGCTAGAACACTAAAAGGTCTTGAAATAGGCAAGTTCCCTTACACCGAGTACTTTTTTAAGCACTTGGCACCAAACAAAATGAGTTTCAATTTTTAAATAATTTTATGTTTTTTGAAACATTTTTTGTAGAATTTTTCATAATTTTTCAGGAGTTTTCTAAGCATTTTTGGAAATTTTCGAAGTTTCCGACAATTTAAATTAATTTTTCAACAKTTGATTAAATTGTCAAAACAGCTTCAAAAATTTGCAAATTAATTGTACTAGGAATTTTTACATTTTTTCCATAATGTTTCGCCTTATGGTTAAATATTTATGAATTTCTTAAGCAAAACACGCAATCGAGCGAAATAGAACATTGTCACAACCTTGACATATAAACGCACGGAATCAATTTTTACCCAAAATCAAGCCGACAAATAAAACTAAAAAATGGAAGGAAAATCATCAAAAAGAGGAAAGTAGAGCTATGTGCTACAAGTCCTCTTCCCTTTTTCGATGCCTTACCTATAAATAGGAAACACTACGGTTCATTTCGAGGCCTTTTGGTTTTTTCCACTTCTTACTTTYCGACTCTCTCTCTCTCTCTCTCCACACAAATTTCATACAAATACTACACGAACAAAAACTATATCTATTTTTTAAAGGGTTCTAAATTGTTCGACAAGGGTTCCTAAGGGTCCGAAGCTCCATCCATGGTCTACGGCATCGTGTTGTAAGGTAAGTTTAAGGTCTATGTCTCATTTCTCACACCCTTTTCCATGCTTGAATTAGAAATTCAACTATCTATGCAATTTATCATGTAATATTGATTAATAACTATTCGAAAATCCATTAAAAGCAACTTCAAGAAAAAAATTTAATTTTCGCACGAGTGCTTCACTATTAGAAATTTTGCTTCAGGAGACCGCYTTTAGCGACCGATTTTTTAATGGTCGCTATTAGCGATCGTTAGCGACTGAAAACGGTCGATGAGAATTAGCGACCGACTGATCGGTCGCTAATAGCGACCGATATAGCGGTCGCTAATTGAAAATTTTGGCGGAGGGGGAAATTGGGTTAACCTCCCTTGGTTTTATATAGTTAGCGACCGATCAGTCGGTCGCTATTTTTTTTTTCACTTACCAGCACATTGCCCGTGTAATTTCAGTTTCTTCAAACTTAAACTCTCTCTCTACATCTTCGAACTCCCTCATACACTCTCTTCGAACTCCCTCAATCCCAAACCCTCCCTTACTCTCTTCAAACTCCCTCACTCTCTTCGATCTCCCTCCCTCCTGCTCGCCGTCCGCCACCGCCGTTCGCCGCCTCCACTCCCTTTTTTTTTCTTCGCCCCTTCGATCTACGCCACAACTCACGGCTTTCTTCCTCCTCTCCTCTGTGCCGCCACTCAAGGCAGTCTTCCTCCTTTTCGCCGCCACCCTCAACCACCCTCCTCTGCGTCGCCACTCCCAATTAGCCTCTGTTAGGGTTTCGGATTTGAGACCCCAATTTTTTAAGGGTTTCGGTTTGGTCGAGCTGCAGTGGTAAGGTTTTTTTTAATTTTTTTTCCACTTAATTTAGGGTTTAATCTAATGTATTTTTTTGTGTGTAAAAAATCAGAATTTGCTTGATTGTCAGCTCGAATTAGCTTGAAAATCTGATTTTTTGGGTGTATTTTGGCACGAWTTTGGAGTGAGATTTGTTTCTACTGTTGAGTATTGCTGTTGGGGCTTGTTCTTGGCCGAAATCTCACACCAACAAGTGTTTGGGAGTTGTAATTCACACTCCCTTGAATTATGTTTAGGATTTTTTGAATAATACCACCTTTTGTTTACAACTTTTTAAAAATTCCCACCTTTTGTTTTTTTTTTAAATTCCCACCTTTTGTTTTCAAATCTTTTAAAACTCCCACCTTTTAACAGTTTTGTTACCAATTTCTGTTAAATGGAGGGGTATTTTCGACTTTTCCTTTTCTATCTCCTTCTCCTCTCTTCTTCTTCTTCCTCTGCCTACTGCAACCCAGCGATATGGAACTCTTTCAGCATTTTTTGATAAAACGGAGTAATAGGGCATTGACTTTTAACAAATGAATATAGTCTGAGCTCATTGTCCAAATCGAGAGCAATTCGTATGACGTTATTTGCTTCCTAACTCTCTCCTCAGGCTTATCGCTTAACTCTTGATTTCATCTTGTCTTCTTGTTTCCGGAAAGTTGTCTATTCCAAGCTATTTACGCTCTTTGAACAATCCTCTTTCATTTTCTCAATCTCATCATCTTCTCGTGTCTTCCAATTTCTTGTTAGTCTCCTCCACCCGTCAATGTGAACCTTCTTCAAATGATATCCACACCCTTCATTCAGACCCACCTCTATTGATGTTACAAATTGATGGTTCAAGTCTCGACTTCGAATTCGAATAGCGAAGCTGCTAACATTTCGATGAAGGTGATGAATCTGGGACAACTTTGGATGAGTCAAAAGGTGAATTGGAGATTTGGTGTTTAATATTTTAAGCGTGATGCAATTTATTAAACTTAATAATTTTACAACAAGTCGAATTGTTCGAATTCAGATCGAATTGTTGGACACTGCATAACAATTCGACACCCTCTTTAATAAATTACTAACAAATCGATCTGCATAACAATTCAGATCGAATTGTTGGACACTGCATAACAATTCGACACACTGGCCTAACATTCGATATGAAATTTCGCAACAATCTCGAGCTTGGTTCTACTTCTTGGACATTGCATAACAACCATCTGCTTTCTCGTGTTGCTGTTCCGCTTGTGTTTAGCTCTCCTTCTTGTATCAATGCTACCTTGTTTAAACAGAATTTTATTATTCCCCTTTTTTTCTTGTTAATTTTGGGGGTTTTTTTTATTGGTATTAGATTTATTCCTTTTTGGGGTTTAATTATATGGATTTGTATATGCAATTTTGATGGTGAAAGAATAGAGGAGAAGGAAGAACAGAGTAAGAGGAGGAAGAAGGAAGAAGAAAGGGTGAAAGTGGATGTCGTGGGAGGAGARAAAGGAGGAAGGAAATAGGGTGTATGAAATTACCAACTTAACCTCCAATTTAACAGAATTTTTAACGGACCGTTAAGAGGTGGGAATTTTTAACAAATTAGAAGTAAAAGGTGGGAATTAAAAAAAAACAAAAGGAGGGAATTTTTAAAAAGTGGTAAACAAAAGGTGGTATTATACAAAAAATCCATTAGGATATGTTAATGTATGTTTAGGGAATTTTGGTAAGGGTGAAATGGTAAATTTACACCTTATTGTTAACTATATAAGGAAAATAAAAGTTTGTTGCCAATAATATGAAATTTCCAAAATTGGCAAATGTTGCCAATAAAAAGAAGGGAAATTCTATATGGTAGACCCCAGTTTTTACTTTTTCTACATGGTAAGCTTTTTGAAAAAAAAAATGTACACGGTAGACCCCAGTTTTTACTTTTTCTACATGGTAAGCTTTWTGAAAAAAATATGTGCATGGGAAATTCTATATGGTAGACCCCAGTTTTTAAACAACTCCAAAATTTCTCAAAAATCTTACCATGTAGAAACAGTAAAAACTGGGGTCTACCAAATAGAATTTCCCTAAAAAGAATCGGAGGAAGTACTTGGTTTAGGTTTACCAACTCCCCTTTTATAGGGTCTTGTATGGATGTACTTTTCTTATTTCCTCAATGTGGGACTATGGAAGTACTATTTTATTCAATGTGCAACAAAAGTACACTGATTCCCATGGTATTCTCATAGTCAGAGTACTTTATGGTCTGTTGTCCTGTACTAATCCACCTTTTGTGGGATCCACCTTAAGTGGACATGTGGGGCCCACATAGTTATGGAGTGGGTCCCACCAGGTGCCACTTGGCATCCTGTCATAGGGTGGATATAGGAACAAGTAGCCCTACACTTGATACTTAGTCCGAGGCCCGAGTGAGGTTATGTGTCAAGTAGAACATCGCTTCTCCTTACTCGGTTCCTCGATGGCATCTCTAGTCACAGAGATGAGAAAAGGGAGAATGGATCCTTTGACTCCTGAGGGTGCCTGGCTAGGGAAAAGGAGAGTCAATCCTTTGATTCCGAGGATCTATGGCTCGGAAAAAGGGGATTGGATCCTTTGATTCCCGAGGGTGCCTGGCTCGGGAAAAGGAGAGTCAATCCTTTGATTCCCGAGGGTCTATGGCTCGGGAAAAGGAGAATGCATCCTTTGATTCCCGAGGGTGCTGGGCTCGGGAAAGGGAGGGTCAATCCTTTGATTCTAGAGGGTTCATGGCTCTGGAAAAGGAGAGTGGCTCTTCTACTCCAAAGTTTTTTACAAGTGTGGTTGCTCGGGATAAACGACGTTATATTTACATTCTCGAGGGTTTAGAGGATGAATCTGGATAGTTTCCACTACTCTTTAATATTTTAATATTAAACGTGGTACTTGACGTGTCATGGTAACTGTTCATCTCCTTTTTGCTTATATAATAGTGACTTTGCTAAATCACTTTTCACATTTACCACACTTCCAAATTTCACTTTGCTCTCTTCTCTCTCTAGAATTCTCTCTTCTATCTCTAGAATTCTCTTTATAGAGTGACTTGTCTTGTGGAAGGCTCGAGATTCTGTCGAAGGAAGTGCGTTCTTTGTATTTTCCATTGGTTGTCACTGGGTAAGGTACGTTGACACTCTGACTTCCCCTTCGACTTAGGTTTTCTTGCTTTTGCATAATGAATGACTCCTTTTCTGATTCCGAGTTTGATAGTAAAACTGTATATTCCTCGACCCAAGGACTGTTGTTTTCTGACTTAGAACTGTATATGTCGGACCTTGTAGATAACCCTCCATACCAGGAGTATGTATATGACCTTGTAAATGGTATTCCCTTCTTAGATGGTGTAGTTATGCCCAAGGGTGCTGTAATCTCGAGTGTTGTACATGACCAAAATATTTTAGACGGTATTCCAATTGATTCCCCACCTTTGACCCACGAGCCTGAGGGARAAGAGTTAGAAGGTGTATCACTACCTTGTGAGGTAGGTGTATGTAGGACCGAGGGCAACGATTGCCCCCAATTTAGTCGTAATTTTGTAGATAATAAGGTGACTTTCGTCATTAACAGAATGGCCGACGATTCGACATCCAGTCAAGAGGTCCTAGACAACGAGAAGGGTCCCGATTACTTCTTCATTGAGAAACACTATTAGCAAAGGTRYTTGAAGGAGTTGCACTTATGGGAGAGCCATAAGTTCTATTTACCCCCTCCATATAGGTATATAGCCTCGAACTTCGACCAATCGGTCATCACCCCACCTCCAGGGACCGTAGCTGTATATAAGGGTCATTTGGAGATGGGGCTTCGTTTTCCACTCGACCCATTCATTCCCGTGTTATTGCATGAGTATAACCTTGCTCTGCACAACCTGATGCCCAATTCGATTGCTCACATCATTAGGTTTTTATCAATCTGCCACTAGATGAGGAGGCCCCCGACCTTGACTTTGTTTCGAAACATCTTCAAATTGACCGAGTGCCAAGGGGATAATTATTGGCCTAGTTGGTGGATATTCCAATGCTGAAAGCCGTATAAGGTTTTAGGCCGAACCCAATGAAGCTGGAAAGGGTTTCATCGAGAGTTTGCCTTCGTTTATAGGCCAACCAACTGGGACTTCCCCCGAGTCAGGACACTTAACCATCTTAACTTGATACTCAACTATAATGTTCCTGTGATGAACTTGTCCGAGGGGGTGGTGGCCTTCTTATTTCCGAGGGAGAAAAAGTGGGCAACCGAGAATGTTTTCACTTTGCKAGACACCATCCACAAATGGATGTTTYATGATACCATCCTACAAAATGAGCACTATTTGGCGATGTGTTGTTTGCGTCAAAAGATGTCTACTGGTAGGTTGCATGTAGCCTCGGACCTATATACCGACCTTTATACTTGTATTTTATTGTATCCGTTATGCCTTTGTAGATATTCATCTTATTGGCCTTGCTACTCTATTTTCTTTGCAGAGGTTGGTAAGTTTGGCAATTTTGCGATGGCGGACACTATATAAGCTAAAGACTTTCTGTTCGGCGACATTTCCTCGGAGATAAAGGCTAGTAACATTTCAATCCTTTCGGTTGCTGAGGTATGAGTCTTATATTATCTGATTCGGGCTGTCCTCTCGAGCCATTATACTTGTTCCTTTTTTTAATTGATGACTCTTTTGTCCTTTGCAGAACCCGAAGAAGAGGGTCTCCGAGGGCCTGGAGGCGGTTTGGGACGCTGACCTAACGGAGGAGCACCCGAGTGCGCCGCCTACCAACCCTCCCTTTGTTGATAACTTTCAGYACTTCGAGCCCATCACCGACCTTACCAAGGCCTCGAACAAATTCTGAGGCTGGTCCAGTTGTCCCCCTCACGCAGCTGAAGGAAGAGAGGAAGCAAAAAAGGGCTGAGGCTGCCCTCAAAGACGTCGTCTACCAAGAAGACATCACTGAGCTGATGAAGAAGGATGCCTAGGCTCGYGAAACCGAGGACTTATAGGCTGCCTGGCTATAGGTAACATATCCTTTTATTCTCGAGGGTCCATACTTATCATTTTCCTTATCCCCTTTTGTTCACCGACCTTGCTTGATCTTTTATAGCTGACTATCAGGATGCACTCCCTAGCTCTGCACCATGCCCGGAAGACGCTTGCCCGGAAGACGCATGTTCTTTAGTGAAAGTGCAAGTTATATTCAAGAGGGGGGGGGTGAATTGAGTATTTAGTAAGTGTTGTAAATTTTTCGATTGATTAAGACCACTTAGGGACCGGTCTATAGGCAGCGGAAATATAAATGTGAGAAATAAACAACACACAAATTTAACAAGGTTCAACTTCTAATAAGTCTACGTCCTCCACTCTCTCACTCTTTTATTAAACCACTCAGAATAAAAAAAGAATTACACTTAACCAACTTATGCACCTATGCACAAGAAGGTCCCTAACTTCCATCTATGGAAGTTCAACCCAACCACCAACTATGATGGTTCAAATGAAGCTGATCCCCGATCAACTCCCCCAACAACCTGAACTCACAGAATGCTCAATGACAACACTTTGTTACTCAAAAATGCTTAGCCTAAAATGCTTGAATGAGAGTCTTTTCAAACCTATGTAGTATTCGGGTTTATGCTAGGTTTTTTCTTTGAGTGAGAGTACTTTTCCAATTGTATATTTTCAAATATGATCGTACAAAAGTMTTAGGGTTTGTATGCGAGCAGATATCCTTAAGTAAGCCTTTAGCTTGTATGTTATAGTATATTGCTCGAGAATATTTTCCTTGGGAATATAGAAAGAGTTCCACGAAAAATATTCTCACTGATTTTATTTGAGTGTAATATAATATAACATACATGCCATACTTAAGATTATCTTACTTGCATAGAAACCCAAGCATCCGTGTATTTTTAAAAAAAAAGTTTTTGTGCGGAAAGAAAACTTTCCTAAAATATGGATGCATGAAGTAAACTAGAGAGGACTGGTTCAGATCTGTTCCCAGACTGTTCCAGTCAGCCAAGTTTACTTGTAGCTGTGTATAATAAGTAACCAAAGTTCCTTATTATTTATAACTAGTTCATCTCTCAAGACTCAACCTTTATAATGCATTTACAAACGTTTATACTACTTACATTGCATCTAAGACCTAATAATAATAACACTAAGATCTTGGTCTTCTTTGCAATCCTTAAGGCTTGGCTTCATGAGCTTCGTGTTTTCAACCATTGAACTTGTTCATTTAGTACCTACACATGCAAACAGAGACTTGCATACAATAAGATAGTTTAATGCAGTTTGTCATCAATRAAAACTCAACCTAGGGAACTCAACAAATTCCCCCTTTTGATGATGACAAACCATGAAGATCCCCCCTGCAAATAACAACATTATACTTGGGAACTATTTCAAAAATTTTGAGTTTTTAAGAACTCAAGGCACTAGTCTTGTATTATTCCTGCAGATTAAGCATCATTCACAAGTACACCAGTTCACAATTAATTGACAATAGTTTAAGAACGAGTTACTAAGTACCATAGGCAAATACTAATGAGACCCAAAGCTCTTAGACTTAAACTTGCATTCACAATAAGAACATAGTTAGTTCAGACTTGTTTCCAAGCCATTAGGTTGAAAAGAAGTCAAGTGTTTTGAATACACTCACTTCCAGACCACTCAAGTCTATCACCTCTAGCCAGGTGTTAAACCTTGCTCTAGTTGCTGCAATACACAGATTATAACTTATAAGACCAGCTTCCCCTGAGATAGGGAAAAGAACACTACAAGAAAAAGTAATTATCGTAACAAAACTTTTGCAACAACAAATAAGTCGTTGCGAAAACTAAACTTTAGCAATGATATTGTCGTTGCTAAAGATAAAATTTCGTTTCCCTCCTGATTCCTTCAAGCGCGGGGTGGGTAAAATTTTGGACCCCTTTAACACAACGAATATTGTCATTGTCATTTTGTGAAGTCTTTTTGCAACGAATTTTGTTGTTGCTTTTGTTTTTACAAATTTAATGCAATGAAAATATTCGTTGCTAAATGTATACTTTTATTTTGCAACGACATTATTGTTGATGAAAACTAAAAAAATTTTAAAAAATGAAAAAGTAAATATCAAAAAATTAGATGTTTTGCTTTTGTTATCACTCCTTACAACTTACGACAACAATCACTTATCTCGCTAAGAGCATGTGCAATGGTAGGTTATCCAAATATTTCTCTCTCCTATCCTCCTCTTGACACATCACTCTGCACTAAATTTTTCATACACCTTACTCAAATTTAGGTAACCCAACTACAATGCTTAACCTCCTCAAAACTCCCTTTTTACTTTTTTTCATCACCTAACCTTGCCACATGTCACATTGTTATTTGGTTAAATCTTTTGGTAAGCTTCCCATTTAACTTACCACTCCCTCATTTTATTTACCTCCCTTATTTATGGATAACTTCCTACAATGGTTGGCTTACACATATAGGGCCTCACTTCAATTTGGGGAACCTTTTGAGTAAGCCATTGCACATGCTCTAAAGGCCAAAACCTATCACCCACCCGCAACAATCACTCATTACTTGTTGCAACCTTCGATCCACGTTCACGTCGGCATCTCCCACCCGCACAGCCACTCCTCACACCCACAACGCAACCGCGCTATTAGCCAACCCACCTTCGCGCTTGTCACATACGAGCGACCCACTCTGCGCTGGTCACAACCGCCTCACCTCCAAGCCAGTCGCAGCCGCGACCTCGCCTTTGCGCCAGCCACAGCCACAGCCTCACCTCCACACCTGGTAATTTTACTTTGTTTTATTTGTAAATTTTATTTTGCAATTCTACTTTGTTATTTTTAATATATTGATTATTGCTGAGTTTTGTGTTCAATTGACAAAACCATTGTTTTTGGGTTGCAGTTGGTGCGTTGTAGTTGCTCTTTATACCAGCAATGTAAGGGTTTCAATCTTCAACAAGCTATTTTACTAATTTTGGTTGAGTTATGAGTGAATTTTGTTGGAATTACGAATTTTGTATTAATATCTRACTACTCTWWTATACTTTAAAACCATTTTCAGTTGTAAATTGCATCATGTGAATGTTACCTCAGATTTAGTACTAAATTATTCATCACTTTAATTATTGTTTTAGTTTGATACTTTGATGTTTAATTTGTGAATACATTAATGAGTTATGATTATTAATGTTCTAATTGCTCTAATCCATTTATCTGATATTGAGTATGTACGAAATTTGTGTCACACACATTGTTATGCAATTTTTATATTAATATATTTGTTTTAATCCATGCCTCATACTCGATGCACCTTTAATGATATCTTATTGTAGTTATGTTGCATGTAAAGGTTGATACATAGGCTAGCTTATCATGTTCATATAACCAGCATTATTGTAGTTATTGTTGTTGCTTCGAGTTTATATTTTACCCCTAATTATGTTTTTTTGGTCAATGTTCTGAGTTCCATTGTTATTTGGTACAAATTTACATRGTCCTTTTATTCTCCATGTCTCCCTTCCATAACTTACTCTGTGTATAGTGAGTGTATTGTTTTTTAATTGTTTATTAATATTAATATTATTATGATAATATCATTGCGTACAAATTTCAGTAAAAGAGGATAAACGTCGGAAGGAGGTGGTGCTATTATCCTTTGTAAGCAATGGCACAACCCTTACGCATTCACTTAATCACTCCACTTGGGCTTTTTGTCACTAGTCTCGCTTCTAAATTGGTGATCAATTCCCACATCAATTTGTAAGACTTCTTAACTAAATAATAAGCATTAATATATTAATTTTTAGCTATTATGTTGTTGAAATTGTGTGAATCTTTGGTGATATTGGATGATTTTAAGAGCGCATTGGAAGAACTTTATAGTACTTTATGAGTTGTATGTTGATATTTGTTATCGGTGGTTTGATTTTTTGGGGTTTGAATATAGATAGCATTTGGATTTTAGTGACATAACCAAGCTTATATTGAGCATTAAACCATATCTTAGTCCTTTTATATCATGACCGATTGTATAATATGAAATATTTCTTATTATAATGTTCTATTACTAGCTTTTGGTTGCATTGAGAATTTGTTTACTTACTATGCCAATGCTTGTTATTATTATTATTGTTTGCTTGTTTGTTAGATGAGACACATATTAACACCACGAGTTAAATGTGTCATTGCATAATATAAAGGAAAATTTGTCAGCAACTACCCACTTTGTGTCCATCTTTGAAAACAACTACCCGCTTTTTTTGTTAAGTTTGTGAACCACGACCCCAAGTAGATTTCCGGTTAGCAAAACCACTAAACCTCGTGTGGGCCCCACATGTTGACTGTTTTCTATTCTAACCCCTCCCATGAATCAGTGAAAAGACTATAATACCCTCCCATTATTACCTACCACTCATCACCTTTCCTTCTTTCTTCTTCTCGTGCGTGTTGCTGCCTTGCTGGTTTCTTTCCCTCTCTTTCCTCTCATCTCTCATCTCATATCTTAACACTCATCCTTACTCATTCAAGCTCCAATTTCACACTCAAATCTCGCAATCACTCACGAAATTCACTCTCAAACTCACTAATCGCTCAAATTTCTTCCTCTTTTTCTCACAAAAATCAGATTTTTCTAATTTAAACACAATTTTCTTGATTTTTTTTCGAAATTTTTGGGGGTTTTAGTGGGTAAATTGGTTCGTATTTACTGGGTATTTTTGGTTCGAGATTTGGGAATATCTTGGTCAAAATTTTTTGGATTAATTGGTACGAAGTTTTTGAGGTTTTGGGGAGAATTTGGTTCAAAATTTCTGGAGTTTTGGGGTGTAGTTGAGGTGCGTCCCGAGAGCATTTTGGAGGCTCGAGCTTGGGGCTGTATTGTTGCTGTTCTAGGCTCAATGTTGCTCGTTGTTGCCTGCTGCTGTGGCTATTAGGGGGCGAATTTCTTGGGTCTTTCGAGTGGATATCATACCCACTTGAAAATTTTTAGGTTTTGATTTGATTTTTGGGTGTTTTGTTCACTTGTTTTTGATTTTGTTTTGGGTTTTAAATTTAACAAAGAAATTAAAATGGAGAAAGGATGGACAATGGAGCAAGGAAGAGAAATTAAAATGGAAGAGAAAAGGAAAGAAACAAAGGACGAGACTTAGACCAGAAATAGAAAAAGAAGAAGGAAACAAAGGACTTAGACAAGAAACGAGGAGGAAGAAGAAGGAAAAAGAAAGAAAAAGAAAAAAATAGAAAAAAGAGTAAAGTGAGGGCAATTAGGTAATTTCATATCTTAGGGGAGGAATTAGACCAGAAAACAGCCAACATGTGGGGCCCACACGAGGTTTGGTGGTTTTTTTGGCCGGAAATCCGCTTGGGGTCGTGGTTCACAAACAAGTTATAAAAAAGTGGGTAGTTGTTTTTAGGGAAATTCTATATGGTAGACCCCAGTTTTTACTTTTTCTACATGTGGTAAGCTTTTTGAAAAAAAAATGTACACGGTAGACCCCAGTTTTTACTTTTTCTACATGGTAAGCTTTTTGAAAAAAAAATGTGCACGGGAAATTCTATATGGTAGACCCCAGTTTTTAAACAACTCCAAAATTTTTCAAAAATCTTACCATGTAGAAACAGTAAAAACTGGGGTCTACCAAATAGAATTTCCCTTGTTTTTTTTAAAAAAAAAAGAAAAAGTGGGTAGTTGTTGGCAAAGTTGGACAAAAAGTGGGTAATTGTTGATAAATTTTCCTAATATGAATTGTGGCATTGTATGCATATTTCTGAAGTACTTTACTATCTTGGATTAGGGAATAGCTTTTTGTAAAGAATGGATGAAAATAAGTGATCATTCATTGCCCGAATATAGGGAGGGTGTTGTCGGATTTTTAAACTTTGCATTTTCTTGCAACAACATGGTTCATGATGCTACTACTATTAGATGTCCTTGTGATAAGTGTCGTAATTTGATTTTAAAAAAAAAGGTGTGATGTGAGGTTTGATTTATTTAAGTGGGGAATGTATGAAAATTATACTACTTGGGAACTACATGGGGAAATCATTGATAATGTTGATGAGACAATTCCTTCTATTTATGATGGGGCGGTAGATGATCAATATGCATAATGAACCTCCTAGAGGGGAGACTGCAAGGTTTTATGATTTATTGAAAGCGTATCAAGAGCCATCAATAGTTGAAGGCACTACAATGTCAAAGTTGTCATATATTGTGAAATTGTTGCATCTGAAAGTTTTAAACAATTGGAGTGATAGTTCTTTTGATAGTCTATTGAAATTGCAATGACAAGCTTGGGGAACAACCATTCTTGATTCTTATTCTGAGGAAAGAAAATTAATTACTGATTTGGGGCTTAAGTGTATTAAAAATCGATGCTTGTCAAAATGATTTCATATTGTATTGGAATGAGAACGCAAAGTTACACAAGTGTCCTACTTGTGATTTTCCTAGGTATAAAAATGTAGATAAAGGACCTTCGGAAGGAGTTAAAGTTCCACATAAGGTTTTACGATACTTTCCATTGAAATCTAGGCTAAAAAGGTTGTACATGTCTAGGAGAACGACGAAAGATATGATTTGGCATAAAGCTGAAAGGGTAGAAAAAAAGGGGAAATGAGTTATCCCGCGGATTCTTCTGCTTGGAAATTTGTTGATAAAGAGTATGGCTCATTTGCTAGTGATGCTCGTAATGTGCAACTTGGACTAGCTTGTGATGGTTTTCAACCCTTTGATAATTCACAGCATAGTATATGGCCTGTGGTGTTAATTCCGCACAATTTGCCTCCTTGGTTATGCATGAAACCTCATTCCTTTCTCTTATCTTTACTTATACTTGGACCCACAAGTCCAGGAAGAAGTATTGATGTCTATCTTCAACCTTTAGTTGAAGTGCTGAAGAAGCTTTGGGAAGTTGGGGTAAAAACATATGATGCTCACTCTAAGCAAAATTTTAATATGCGTGCAATGTTGCTATGGACTATTAATGACTTTCCTACTTACGGTGATTTGTCGGGTCATACAACTAAAGGTCGATACGCTTGTCCTCCTTGTCTTAAGCACACTAATCGAACTTCATTAATGAGTAAAGGTAGTTATTTGCGTCACCGTCGTTGGCTACCTTCTAGTCATAAATGGAGAAAAGATAGGAAATCATTTGATAAAACTAGGGAAAATGAGTGTGCACTAAAACCATTAATCGGGGATGAAGTCTTGGACCATTTTAATAGTTTTGAGCATGAAAAGTTTGGAAAGCATGAAGGAAAGAAAAGAAAGCGAGAAGGTGTAAATGCATTGTTTGGTTGGAACACAAAAAGCATTTTCTTTGAATTGCCTTATTGGAAGAAACTCCTAATACGACATAATTTGGATGTCATTCATATTGAAAAAATGTGTCTGATAACATATTGAGCACATTAATGAATATCAAGGGAAAGACAAAAGACACCATAAAAGCCCGTATTGATTTGATGAAAATGGGAATTCGACCTGAGCTCCATCCTATTTTAGAAGGGGACAAAGTGTGTATTCCATTAGCAACTTACACATTAAACTCAACTGCCAAGGATGCAATTTGTGAGATGTTTGCAACTATAAAGTCTCCTGATGGGTATTTGTCGAACATTTCAAGGTGTGTAAGGGATGGTGGGAAAAAGATTTCTGGTTGAAAAGTCATGATCACCATATTTTTATTCAACAACTCCTTCCCCTTGCAACTCACGGTTTTTTTACCCAATAATATCTATCAGGCTTTAGTTGAMTTAAGCTCCTTTTTCCGCAATCTCTGCTCTAAAAAATTAACAAAAACACAACTTGATGACATGGAAGGTCAAATCCCCTACACGTTATGCAAGCTTAAGATGGTTTTTCCACCGACATTTTTTGATGTCATGGTACATTTAGTGGTGCATTTGGCTTTTGAGGCTAGGATTGGAGGTCCTGTTCGATATAGATGGATGTACCCAATTGAGAGGTATGCCATTTTTCTATATTTTTAGTTATTATTTTTCTTTTTATTATCCAATCTTTCTCTGATCTATTTTTATTTTTTACAACAGGTATCTTTGAACTTTAAAAAGGTACATTAGAAATAGAGCACAACRAGAGGGTTGCATAACCGAAGGATATCTCGCCGATGAGTGTTTGACGTTTTGCTCTAGATATATGAATGATATTGACTCAAAATTCAATCGTAAAGGGAGAAATGATGATGATGGGGATGAGGACAATTTGACAAATAAGATGGATATTTTGAAACCGCTTGGCCACCCTTTGGGACAAAGGAGTGTCATTGCATCTAGACATTCCTGATGCTCAACATTTGATCGCACAATTGGTGTCAATGCTCGACATTTAGTTAATGAATGTGGTCATCTTGTTAGAACAAAGGCTCCTTTGGATGTGAAAGATTGGAAAGAAGCATTTACAAAAGCGGGAGAATCAATGTGGCGAGAAATTTAGGTTGTTATTATTGTGATTATGGCTATTATTTAACAAATTAGTTATTATTGAAAATTTTAACGACAAATATATCTTTATTTTTTAGAACAAGTTTGAAGTCAAGGAGGGAAGCTCTTACATAAAGATGCAAGCCTTTTCCATCGACACTATGCAACTTATGGAAAACTCGATTGCACTATTATAACAAGAGATGTGGACAAGATGACAAACAACGACTTGCCAATCCACCTCCAGATTTACCCAAAGAACAATGTAAGCATTGTGTTGCAAAATTTGGATCAGAGGAATTCTAGGTTTCGTTTCACTTTTATTACTTTGTTCAAAGTACCACTACTACAAATTTGGGCAAAGTCACCACAAATATAAAACCGTGCATTTAATTTGACCGGTTCCTTAAGTTAGGAGACTAGTTATATAAAAAAAACGGTCTCTTATATTGGAAGTAAGACACCTGTCTTATAAAGTCAGGTTTCTTAAATTTAGTGGGCCTCACATGTTAAACAAAAGAAACCAGTCAATACTGTCTCCAACCTGTTTCTTTGCTTTATTTGTTTTTTTCTAAATAAATATCTCAAAGTCTCTGATCCATTCAACCTTTTCTTCCAAACTCTTCTCTCATAACATCAATTATTCTAGGTTCTTTGCAAAATCTTCTCTTAAATCCTTAAAAGTTTTTCTATGGTTGCTCACTTTTTGCAATGGTAATTTGTGAAATGTTTTGCTGCAACGAAGGGTGTCGGTGGTGGTGGAGGGTGGCGTGAGTTTACGGCGGAGGTTCGAGCAGTACTAGGAAACACGGTTGATGTGGCGGTATTTTGCGGTTTGATTTCTAAAGTTTTCTTTTTCTTTTTGATTTTTATTTCGATTTTCATTTCCGATTTTCTTTTGATTTCGATTTGTTATTTCTATTAATTTCYATTTCTAAATTTTCCTTTTGATTTCTATGTCTTAAATCCATTTTTTTTCAATTTCTGAAGTTCTTAGATCTATGTACCTTTAAGGGTTTTCTGGTTTTGTTTTAGATATCTGATTTCTTTTTCTAGATTTTGTTTGGTTTATCTTCATTTGTAGCAGTGTTGGTTTTGAATTTTGTTCGAAATTCATTTTTTTAATTTTTTTCAATTTCTTTTTTTTTTTTGTGTTGAATTTCGTTTTGTTATTTCTATGATTTTTCGTTCTGATGTTCTTGGAATTTCGTTACTCATTTGTTCGAATTTTACTCATTTTGTTATGATGTTCTTTCGAATTTCATTACTTATTTGTTTAAATTTTATAGATCTATTCGTTGATGCTTTGATTAATATGTTCTATTCGTTGCTTTTCTAGGTTTTTGTTCTTAATTTTTTTTCAGGGAATTTATATTCGCATCCCGACCCGAACTCGCTCAGATATGTTGTCCGCCCAGAATTCGTTCTCGTAGCTAGGAGTCGCTTCCCTGGCCTTCCTGACTAGGGTGGTGTTTTTCAGGAATTTTAATTTTATGGTTTCATGACTTTCATCATACAWACTGTACAATTGTAACTTCTAAGTATTATGCAAGTTCATTCATTGTATTATACGAATGAAAGACAAGAGCAATTACAGATATTTACAACTACAAGTGTATTAAGTATTATTTGTATAACATAAGCCTATTGAATACTTTATCCACGAGTGTCTTATACTTTTCTCCTGTGGTTAAGTTTTTCGATTATTGATATTGATATTGATATTGATGATGATGATGATGATGATGATGATGATGATGATGATGATGATGATGATAGTAATAATAATAATGACAATGAAAAATAAATAAATAAACAAAATAACATAAGAAACCGGTTGTTAAAAAACTGGTTTCTTTGTCTTTATTTAAGAAATCAATTTTAAGGAAAACTGGTTTCTTAGGATTATCAAAGAAACCAGTTTTAAATTATAAATGGTTCCTTAAATCAAGGCAAAGAAACCAATTTTAATTTATAACCTATTCCTTATGTTAACCTAACAAACCCAAAAAYAAAACTGGTTTGTTAATCTAAGAGACGTGCCAAATATAAACGTGTTGCAAAGTGGTTTCTTAAGCCATTTTTAACCAGTTTCTTTGACCAATTTTGTAGTAGTGTACATTCATTTTATGATCTTTGCTAAAATTTCTTTTTTAATTATTCAGAAAGTAAGTCAACGTAACTCCAAAAATCATTTGTCTAAGAAGAGAACTACACAAACCACTAGAAATTTGTCATTTGTAGAAATTGAACATATAATGGTAAGATCATTTTGCTAAGTAACAATTTTCCGCCTAAAATCCTATTACGAAAGAAAGAAGGCCTAAAATTGAAAATAATTAAAATAACTAAAAATAAATACTTTCCGCCTATCAATGGACCCTCAGAGTATGGTTTCAAGCTCAACTTTAATTCAATTGGTGCAAATGGGTTTGATTTATGAATTTTGTCACAACTTTCGGAATCAAATTTGTTGCGAAATATCATACTTTTCATCATTGACTATTAAATTTGGGGAGATGCTTTTGGGTTTCTACACCCTACTCTGGGAACCAGTTCACCCCAAACTCTACTTTGAGTGTGCTCTCAATCCTACCCTGATAAGAACTTGTGTTTGATCTCACAAACACTCAACCAGTATTCAACCCCTCTGTTAAAGACTTTGACAATATCAATTTCTCTCTTTGATCTCACTTCTTAACAAGCTTATAAGAGAATACTACTTTACGCTCTAAGTGCTTTCTGTATGACTAAGTGAAGAACTTGTGGTTTCAAGTTTGTTTAGCTCTTAAGAAATTCCTCAAAGTTATGCGTGAGAGACGTGAGTTGTTATGAGGAGTTTTAGTCAATATATAATGGGTTTGTGTCAAAAACCTAGTTTCCTAAAATCCTTAGAATAATATCTTTAGGATTTTGGGAAAGTATATTATTTTATCTTGTGTTGAATATTCTCAAATCAAGATAAAATAATATACTCTAGGTTTTTAGGTAACCCTAATATACTGACCATACCTTCCTTGGCTGCACATATTTTCGTATCAATCTTTTGGAAAATAATTTTAGAAAATCTTTTTTAAGTCATGTGGAAACAACCTATAACAATTAACCTAGTTCCAACACCTGGTTCGCTGTTTTGAGTAGGTTATGAATTCTGTTCCAAACTTGTTCAAGAATTCATAACACCACCACCTCAACACACTTTTAAACACTTAAAATGTTCATCTCTTAAGTTCATCCAATATAGCACTTTACATGAAGATCCTAAAATAAGTTAGTTTAAGTAAAATTCTCTTTCTTCATGTAACTTCACGACTTGAGGCTTCCTTGAATATGCATCCAACGTGATAAAATCTTCTTTCTTCATATGTCTTCGAAAAGGCCTCCTTGCTCCAAGTCTTGGAATCAACTCTTTTGCTTCACATGTAACATGGTTAATGCATAGCAAAGATTATATGATTGTTTTCAGCACAACAGTCAAGGGAACAGTTCCTACTGGTTCTCAACCAGTACATGGAACTTTACACAATCAACCATTCTCTACATATAGACAAGTTAGTTCAACAGATATCACAATCAAGTAATAGCTTGTCTGAGAAACAATGCATTAGTATAGCTAGTTCTAAACCAACTACTTTCATCCTAGCATCATCATGTTTCCTATGTGTCATCATTCAAAACCCAAGAGACTCAACCGTAAGCATGACATTGTGAGCAACTTATTTGAAACATATGTTGATCATGCCCATACATATAAGATAGTCTGATTTAAAAAGAATGTAAGAGGAACACTTTACTTGATACATGATCTTGTCAAAAAAATTATGAGTTACAAGGTGCAAGAAATTTGAAAGGTTGTTGGACTAATTTTCATATCCCCATATGCAATGATTCGGGGGGATATTATTTATTTGATGAAATTATGAAACCATTGCACAAATGAATAATAAAATGTATAAATGGCTAGTTTGATGCATACATTAGCTCAAAAATATTTGATTTTGTCGCCACATATTTATCTAGAATGAACCATCTTGAAGATGGATGTAAATAGTTGTCATTGTCAAATGAATATGTTGTTTTTAATTGCTTCGCTCAAAATTGATGTTTTGGAAGGACAAGATCTATTGTTAAAGATGTATAGAACGCCTGAACCGTGACAAATTAATATCTTATAATGATAAGAATTGATGATAAGTTGGAGAAAACTGAGGTTTATTTTGGTGGCATTTCTTTTGAAGATCAGGATCACTTCCAAAAACTCTCAGGTGTCAATAAAGGTTCCATTCACTTTAAATACCTTGGAGTACCTTTATTTTCAAAGAAACTTTCCATTTTGCAATGTAAGTCTCTGGTTGACAAAGTTACTGCTAGAATTCAAAGTTTGGGCTCTAAAATACATTTCCTATGCAGATTGACTTCAGCAAATTAAAGGAGATTTATTTGGTATTCAAACCTATTGAGCTCAAATCTTTATTTTTCCTAAAAAAATCATCAAGGAGATTGAAGGGAAATTTAGGAAGTTTCTTTGGACTGGTGGGGATACTAATTCGAGGAAAGCTTCTATTGCTTTGGAGTATTAGGATATTGCTCATAAGGGGGATAGTTTGTGGGTCAAATGGGTTCATGAATATTATTTCAAGTGTAAACCAGTTTGGACTTTTGCTGTTCCTAAGTCGTGTTCCTGGGTTCTCAAAAAGGTCCCGAAATGTAGAAGCCTTCTAGACTCTATAGGAGGCTGGTCAGGTATTATGGTGCATGGAAAAATGAGTATCTCAAAACTTTACCGCCTTTTCAGACCTGTTGCTCCTGAAAATCAGTGGAGGAGACTGATTTGTAACTGTCCTGCTTCACCCAGAAGCCTATTCATTGTATGGATCCCTCTTCAAGATAGATTGGCTACTAAATTTCGATTATGTGCTTGGAAGGTTCTTGCAGAGGATAGTTGTGTGTTGTGTCATAAGGCTCTTGAGACTACCTCTCACTTATTTTTTTTATTATTCGTTCAGTACTAATGTGTGGTCTTAGGTTTTGCAGTCTTTGAAGTTACCACATGTGGTTTTTAACTTTGAGGAAAATGTCGGGCGGGCTTTGAAGTACTGTAAACGGAAGTCTCCTAGGTTCTCCTTGTTCCCTATGATCTTTGTTGAGTGTATCTATCAGATTTGGCTTCAACGGAATCAGAAAGTTTTTCATGGTTATTGCAAAGCTCCTAGTCTTATATATAGAGATATTATTTTTAATGTTGCTTGTAGATGACTGTAGGGCTTCGCCCCGCCTTAGGGGGGGCGTGACCTCAGCTTCAGTGTCATGATTGACCAGGGAACCGCATTGTGAATGCGTTGGGGTGTGTTGTCGAATTGAGGGGATCCCACCGTGCCTATATAGGTTATTCACGGACGCCCGAAACATTGGTGCCAAACTAGTGGCCCCACAGTAGTCCAGTAACCATAGTGTGGTTCGGACATGGTACGAATCAGATCTGTAACCCAATTCGCCCGCATGTAGCGGCCTCTACTCGGTCTCATTGTAGTTCACGAGTCATAACAATTGAATTCAAAAAAACTTATCGATTTGACTTTGAAAGCGCATTAATTACTAGGTGGTTGCTATTATGTACAAACCAAGACTTCTACAATGGACAAGGCGATCACTTGATTGTTAGTCAATATTAATAAGGTGCTTAGAAAACCGGTCGTCCATGATTATCTGACTTTAATGCGACAAGCGATAAATTCCGGTCTTGTTTAAACAATATATACAAGTGTGATAGAAATATATATATAAGCATGAAAACAAAGGTTAGTAAGCATGATAATATGTATGTGGTCCTCCTCACCTTGTCACTGCAAACAATCAAATTGTTAGAGTAAAACTTAAAGGAATCGCCCTTCGATTGAATTGCTAATTGAGACAAACAAACGTAGTATTGACAATAACAATATGTATAATAATGAATTGAGACAAGATGATGATGATAATAATAATAAGTGTTAATAAAAACGAATTTGAAAACTTGAGTGACATCCTACATATTTACATGAATCAATTAAAATGGATTTCTACATTTGTTTTAATTGAATTAAAACTCAAAATAATGGTTAATCAAATTTAAAAGAGACAAAAGGAATTGAAAAAAGAGTGAAAAATATGTTTTGGTGAGTAATCTCAGATTATACCCTTATTTCGCTTGTTGAATCGGAAGAGATCGATGCTTTGAATCAAAAACGAATGTGTTTGAGTGTTTTTGAGAGAGAGAGAGAGAGTAGATGTGTCTCGGAATTGTGCGTGTGAAGTGTGTCTCCGAGGTCGTGAAGTTGTGTCCCGGACTGAGCAAGGCAAGGGGTATTTATAGGCACGAGCAAAACGAGGAAGCCAAAAAACCCTGCGTATATACGCTGCACATGAGCGTATATACGCTGCCTTCCTGCGTATATACGCTCATGTGTAGCGTATATACGCTGCACACTTGCTAAAAAATTTGGAAACTTGAAGCTGCGTATATACGCTGATATGGAGCGTATATACGCTCCTGACCAGCGTATATACGCTCCATATCTGCGTATTACGCTCAACTTTTGCGTATATATTTTCCAAAAAACCTCGAATATTTGATTTCCTCCGATTTTATTCGTGATTTCCCTTGATTCGACGCACCTAAGAACCCTTGCTCTCCAATCAAGGAGTTCATAGAATTCTAGAAGGTTCCACGTATTTCCGGAGTATTTTCTAATCATATTCATGTATTTTCTGCGTATTCTGCGTATTTAAACATTGCAAAATTCATAGAAAACATAGAAAAATCAGAAAAACAATTAAAATACTGGCGGATTCAGAAAAATGTGACGAACATGATGGAAAACAAAAAGCATGAGAATCGCCAGCGTAACTTGTTTGAAAACCTTTGAGTTTATCGAGAAAACCGAAAGAAAATATTTTTGCCTTGTATTTGACCTTTGCTCAATAGCTCCGAGTACGACCTCACGTATTTCCAACTTTCGTGAGTTCAAAGCATCTTTTCTGAGTCGAAACAAACGCGAGACGCGGTATGTTTCATCACGGATTACTCATTTGGGGAGACATTTTCAGGTGTCTACAATGTCCTATTGTGGCTAGACCCTATTTGATTGTTTAATTTGTTAGGGGTCTCTTTGTTTCTGAGGTCTTAGACTTGAGCTTGGGCTTTTTGTCCAAGCCGCTGTCTTTGTAGGGTTCCTTTTGGCTGGTTTGTACTGCTTATTTGGTAATAAAATTTCCTTATTTACCAAAAGAAATTGATGATAAGTTACAAATATGTATTAGCTACACTGTAATTAAATATTAGCGTGCTACCATCCTGAAGATGGATATATATATAAATGTCATTGACTATATACTAGTAGTAAATGCTCGAGTTAAATTCCATGTTCTTAAAAAATTCAACATCAATTGCTTATGAAACTTGAAACTAGAACACGCCTGAAGCGTGGTATACAATGATCAAAATTCTCAAAAGAGGAACAAACCAATGATAGATAATGACAAGTTTGATAAAATGATACACTTATGATGATATGAATCACCTGAATAAAAAAAATATGGTTTGTGTAAATAATAAGTGATATGATATTTATGTGCTAATGACAATGATGATAGGAACAAACCAATGATAGATAATGACAAGTTTGATAAAAAATATGATAAGAGTATAAAATGTCCACCAAAATTTAACATGTATCAAGAGATAATCCAATAGAGCATGAGTTTGAAGTAAGTAGTAGTTCAATGTCTTGTCAATTATAGAAAGAAATACATTGATGTTCTTGTATCACATCCCATTCATGGTCWTGCATAAAGTATATCTAATAAAGTGATCACTAGTAGAATTAGAAAAATTGACCACATATAGTTTAAGTTCATAAATGTGGTTGGATGTGATAATAATATTAGGCCTTCTAGGTTTAATGATTTTTTGTTATGGAAATCCGAAGTTTCATTTGACATAAGATAAAATAGTGTGTTGGCGCTCTCTAATGTTAGAAATATGCTTGTGGCAAGACATAACATTGAGATTGAGCCATATCTTTGAATTGTGATATTAAGAGTTTATTTTGAACAAAACTTCAAGAGATTATACCTTTGAAAAAAAAAAACTTCAAGAGAATAAATATTAGTTTTCAAACGACTTTATATGGGCATGAGTAACAAGGTGGCCAGAATTTCACCATGATAATTTATATGTTGTTCAATATTAGGTGACTAGAAGCTCGCCATTTTATGTGAGTAAAGCTACTTTCTTTTGATTTTGGTTATTTCACGCCCTGTCTGTGATAGGAAGCCTTCTTTCCAACCTTTAAGCTTTTTCAGAAATCTTTCTTGAATTATTTGGAAAACAATTTTTTAAGATTTTCCAACATATGTCGGAAGACCCAAATATCTTTATGTGTATCAACTGCCTTTAAAGATAACTTCATCTGAAGGATGTCTTTCTGTTGTTGCTGCATGTTTAGGCTAAAAGATACTTCTGATTTTTCCATAATCAGTTTTTGTCCTGAAGTTGCTTCATACATCGATAGATCTCCATCACGTTATCAACCTCCTACTCCATAGATCTGACAATCAACAAACTATCATCTACAAACAACAAATGAGAAATAGTAGGAGTAACACGTTTTCCTATTTTAAAACCATGAATCTCCTTTTTCGCTTCAGCTTCTCGTAACAAAGCAGAGAGACCTTCAGCAGACAATATAAATTGGAAAGGCGACAACAGATCTCCCTGTCTAAGATCTCTGGATGGTTTTAAACATCTTGTCAYCTGACCATTCACRGGGATTGAGAAGGAGGACAAGTTGACACATCTCATAATAGCTTGTACAAAAGAGTTAGGAAACCCCAATTTTAGCATCATACTTTCCAAGAAGCACCACTCCARTCTTTTATACCAAAAATTCTGGTCAAAAATTGGCTCAAAATTTTTGGTATCACACACATGCTTTCGTGGGGTGCATTTGGCTCAAAGCTTTACTCACTTCCTCAGCAGTGTACGGTTGTATTAAGTGTTGTAGCATATCCTCAGTGATCATGGGTTGAATTATATCAATCACAGACTCCATCTCTATGTCATTTGATTTAGAGAATAAATCATTAAAATGTTGAACAAGGACCTCCATAATTTCTAATTCATCTTCAAACATGTTCCCAGTCGAGCCGTTAATTATTTCAACATTGTTGCGCTGCACTCTTTGTTTGGATTTTTGATGGAAAAAACTTGGTATTTTTATCCCCTTGCTTAAGCCAATCTTGTCGGCTCCTTTGACGCCAATAAACTTCTTCTCTTTCCTCTAATTCCTCCATTCTCATATCAATTTCTTTCATTTGGCTAATAACTTATTCTGTTTGTTCTTGCGTCATAAGAAATCTCATTTGCTACTCACATGCACGAAGCTCTTTGTAGAAGTTCCCAAAGTGCTCTTTACACAAGGAGGATAATTTATTTGTTGTTCTAGCTAAATTTGATGTAAAATCTACTCATCCTCCCAAGTTTGCGTGACAATATCCATACATGCATCATCTCCTCAAATCGAAAATGCCTACACTTTTTCTAAGTCTTTGGCAAAAACACAAGCGGTCTAATATGTAGTAGCAATGGTAGATGATCAAAACGGCGTTTTTCCAAGTGTGATACTGAGGATCCACCATATCTATCTATCTATCCATATTGAGTCGCAAAACCGATCAAGCCTCTCTTGCAAATTATTATCACCACTTTGATTATTATTCCAGGTAAACGGGTGACCAGTATAATTAATTTCAATTAAGCTACACTTGTCCAATGACTCATGAAATAGAGATGCAAGTGCATAATCAAATTCAGCTCCGCCCTGTCTATCCTAGCCCACAACATCAAACTTCAATCTCTTCTCACTAACCATGGCGTTGTGTTATTTTCCCCCAAATAGCATAATAACTGACATGTTTTGGGTTTGTTTGCATCCTCTGGATGGCCATAAAAACCCGTGAACTACCAAGACAAACCATCACAACATACTATATTAATGTCCAGGTGGTTAGCAGACATTGATAATAACGAGATATCCTAATTTTCTTTCCACAAAATTGCAATTCCCCCACTTCTCCTCCTGCCTTCACCCCTGGCCTACAGCCAAAAGAAAACATACCTGAGCATTTCAGCTTAAGTTTCACACGTTCCAGTGCAATATCATGCAGCTTTGTCTCCTGAATAAAAATCAATCSAGGGTTTTCGTTGATCACAACTCGCCTAAGCGCCTTGATTGCCTTGGGATTCCCCAAGCCATGGCAATTCCAGGATAATATGTTCATTGATCACGAAGGGAATTATGGTTGCCCGCACCATCAATTTTCATCATTATCCGCCATAACAGTATTCTTTGACAATTGACCATGAAATATATCTTCTCTATTTGCAGGTAGAAAATTCTCTGTTTTATTCCCTGAATTTGTCATGACTTCAAGGTTCGATTTTTGTGGAGCTACTTCTAGATTTTGGCTTGTATTATTAGTTTCCTGATCAAAATTTATTCTTCCTCATACCTTTTTTGCTTTAATATTCTCCTTTAATTCTTGACATTGTTTCAAMTCCTCATCCACTTTCGCTTCATTATATCTACCTTTAATTGGTGATGCTTTCAACCAATTTTCGTAAGGTAGATTAGATGTAGGCATGCCTTCCTGGAAGGTTGAATATTGTTGATAAACATGTCCTAAGTAGTTGCATCTGTGACAGAAATCCATCAATCTCTCGTAGGTGAATTTGGTCATCTTTGTTCCCCCGAGCAGTGCGATTTTGATATAACAATATCCACTTGAAACCTCAAGTATTTACTCCAGCCTACTATCTCAGTTGTATCACAATCCACAAAGTCCCCCATACTAACCGCAAGGGATTTAGCCATTGATGTAGTTCTTTTATTCAAGGATACAATCCCATGCTCTAACCCAATACCGAATTTTGGTAAACACTGTTTCAGAGGGCTGAACTCCTTCAATTTCTTGCAAGATAATTGGTGACCCACTAAACGACCATGGACCACCTTCAAGAACTTTAACTCTGTCAAGCATTAAAAAAATTGAAGATAAACATGTTCTTGTCAATCTCTTTAACAACCAATCCTTTGGCTAATATCCAAGCATTCTTCAAATTACTTTGCATTGATTCCACGCTAAAAGGGTTTTGCGTCAAGATTTTTCTAGCAAGGCATAACTGCAGTTGTTTGCTTCTGATTACATCTTCTTCATCATCCTCGCATACTGTAATTTCTTCCTCTTCTTCTGTTATTGATAATTGTTGCAACTTGTCTTCTAAACGCTCCATCAGTGCTCTTGATTGATTGAGAAAACCGCAGGCAA